>PVKC010016972.1:0-20485 GCA_004027635.1 Crocidura indochinensis
CTTGTGCATTCATTCTTGTTCATTCATGTGGCTGACTCAAAGGCTAAGCTGTGTTACCCTCAGTTCCATGGTCAAAGAATGAATGCACTAGATGAAGAATTGAAAGAACTTTCCTCATAGGGCACTGGTGACTACAAGGACCAGTCGTTATCTTCCTAAAGTCTCTGTGTGCATGGCCATAAGAGAGACCCTCTTCTGGTATAGGCAGTTGTAAATTCCTTCACCACAGTTTTATTCACTTTTTTTTTTCCTGTTCTGCTGCATATCAGAATTTCTTGGAGAGCCTTTAATTTTCAGACAAAGGCCACAGTGATAGTATAGTGGGGAGTCTGCTTGCTTGCACAAGACTGACCCAGGTGAGATCCCCAGCACCCTATCGGGTCCCCTGAGTCCCACTAGAGTAATCCCTGAGTGCAGAGCCAGAAGTAACCTTTGAGCATCACCAGGTATGTCCCCTAAACAAACAAATAAACAAAAAGCATTCAGTCACTTGGTCTCATCTCCTCCAGACCTCTAGGCTGGAGTTTGCCAGAGTTATTTAGAAATCTCTAGCCCCTTATTTTGCCTTTTTTTGGTGGGGGGATTTGGACACACAAGCTGTGATCAGGGCTTACCTCTGGCTCTTAGCTCAGGGATCACTCTTGTCGGTGCTCAAGGGACCATATGGGATGCTGTGAATCAAACGTAGTTTAGCCGCATTCAAAGCAAGTACCCTATCTGCTGTACTATTCTTCTGACACCTTGTGTTGTTTTAAAGCCATTCAGGCATTTCTGCTACACAGCAGGGCTGAGAACTATGCTTTAATTCACTTACTCAGTTTTATTTATAACTCGTGCATTTTCTGCCAGACATTAGCTCTATCCCCCCTCCTTCCTCCCAGTTCATGGCTCTTGGAGGCCGGCTGGGGTGAGAGGAGAGGATGCTCCAGGTTGGGAAATCAGGATGTTCAGTCCAGCTGAGCCCAAAGGGTTCTGGGGGAGGGAGGTGGCATTGCAGCCACAGGGACCTGCTAGAACAGTGCTGGGGAGTGGGGGGATGATGAGCACCTGTTTAGTCCCCTTGGTAAGTGGGTAAAGAGGGGGTGTGAGGGGAGCAGGGACCAGACTCAGGACAGGGAGACACAGTATGCCGTGTAGGAAGAAACTTCTCTGGGTATGACTATTATCTTCATCTGACCCTCACCCCTCCCTCCTGCTACTGTTTCTGGGGGCTTTGGAGCCCCACTTTTTTAAATTGCTTTATTTAAGCACTGTGGATACATAATTGTTCATAGTTGGGTTTCAGTCATACAACGTACACCATCCTTCACCACCAGTAACTGGGAAGAACTTGGATCAGCTGGAGTAATAGCTGCCCAGAGATGAGCTGAGTCGGGCTGCAGAGGCAGGGGGAAGCTGGGAACACCCTCTCAGTACCTTTGTCTTCCACTTACAAGTGCTGGCCCAGAAATAAACATGTTGCTGCTAAGGTCTTCCGTCTGCTCTGCCCGGGATACCTCTCTTTCTGCTTCCTTCTCTCTGCTCTGTTTGTTCCTGGGTTCCTATGTGTGCCAGTGTTCTTATGCTCATTCTGCTGCCTCCTTGAACCCAAGTTTATTTACATCTGATCCATTTTGGTTTGAAAGCCACACCCACTTGGAGTGGTGCTCCAAGATCATGCCTGGTGATGCTCGCAGGGTGAGCGTCAGTGTTGGGGATTGCACTAGGCTTGGCTATGGACAAAGCATGCATCATTTTGTTTGTTTTGGGGCACTCTCAGCAGTGCTCAGCACTCACCCCTGCCTCTGTGCTCACAGAAATGATCCCTAAGCACTGACCAGGGGTAAGCCCTGAGAACTACCTGCTGTGACCTCAAAACCAAGTAAATAAAGACTGCCAGGCCCTGAGAAAGGGCTTAAGGGCAGGAGCAAATGCTTTGCAAGCAAGAGTCTCTGGGTTCACTTTCCAGTACCTCTGGGAGTGACCCCCTAACACTAGCTGTGGAGCACCACCAAGTGTGTCACACCTTCCCACCCTCCCCAACGCTCTCCCAAAATTCCCCACTCAACAAAAAGCAGCAAAGGATCTCGGCTTCTGCATTGTGATGAGTATGAACCAGGTCACGGCCTCACTTTGCACCCAGCCATGGGCTAACCATCTGGAGAAGGTGTCCATGTGCCGAGCGTGGCAGCTCTTCCTTGGCCTCTTGACGCCCCTCCCTCTGCTCCCCCCTCCTACTCTCTGCCTCCTTGTAGCTTATTATAGATCATGTCGGGATCCTGCTTCTCTTGCCAACAAAAGACTGTTGCTAAAATCTTTCAGCTGGCAGCAGCGATGTTTAATTCATGGGCTAGAAAATTAATTTTATTTTCATGAAAAGAGCAGGGGGAAAAATAACAAGGAGGTGCAGTGCATGGCCTTTGGGAATTCAGCTTGTCTGTTTAACAGATGAGCTGGTAAAGGTGAGGGGGTCTCTGGGGATGGGACTGCCCTCCTCAGAATCCTGCAGCAGAGGAGGATTGCTTTCAGCTCAAGTAGCACGAAACTCAGTCTGAGGGAGCTCCTGGTAAAGATAGGCTAACCTGGCAGGTGGTTCAGTGCAAGGCCCAAATGTGCATTTCCACCTTGGTTTGTCTCAGGGACCACACTCTTAATGCCAGGGATTGCACCAGCATCAATTGTATGCCAAGCGTGCACCTTACATAAGTCCTCTATCTCTTTGGATCCTAAATTAACTTCACATGCTTTTGTTTGTTTGTTTGTTTTGGGGCCACACCCATTAATGTTCAGGAATTTCTCTTGGCTTTGCTCTCAGAAGTCACTCCTGGAAGATTTGGGGGATCATATGGGATGCTGGGGATTGAACCAGGGTTGTCTTGGTGAAAGGCAAATGCCTTTTGCTATAGAAAATGCTATTGCTCTGATCCCCTCAGCTTTACATGTTTTAATTTATGGGAAAATCTTTGAATTTCACTGACAAGCTCTGAAACGAGCTCTGTGAAGGTGACTCAGGTCTGTCCTCTTGAGCATAAAGAGCAGCCTTTATTCCTATGCAGGAGCCCTTGATGGTTATTTTCCTTGTAGCATGATCTGCCCTCGAGGGCATTGTCATGTTTTAGAGGAGAAAGCACCATAGCCTCTCCTTCAGCCTTCTTCTGTTAGAGAGAAAATCCGTCCTGGCTCTGTCACAGCTTGTGTCTCTCCAGTTCTTGCACTACTGTTTTCCCAAGTCCTTCATGGAACCAGTCATGATGGGGCTCAGCCTCACCAGGGCTGGCTCTGGAGGGAGCAGAGCCACTGGCCAGGCACAATCCAGGCTCTGCCCCAGACACATCCTTCATTGGGCCCCTACTGGTCTTCCCTCTTTATTGTCACCTCTGCTCCCTGGCAAGATTTCCCATCAGCCTCCTGCCCCCCAGGGATTGTTTGGAATCTTACTGCTATTTTTGGGGTTGAGGAGAGAGGGGAAGGGAACGTTGTTCTTACACCTATGGAAACCCCAATGGTGCTCATGGGAACCATCTTGTGCTGGAGATTGGACCAGCGTCAGCAGATGGACGGTCAGTACCCCACACCTGTGCCATCACTCAGGCCAACCCAGCTGACCTGAAGGGTGGTGAGACTCCGATCCTGAGGTTGTGAGCTATTGTATTAGGGTCTGGGCTGTTGTGGCTCACACCTGGTAATGTCCAGGGGATACTTCCAGCTTGGGGTTCCAGGAACCATGTACTGGTTGTACATGTTGCTGAGTGAATGAATAAAAGAATGAGCAAATTATTCCTCTCTTTCTCCACTCCCTGCTATGAGAGAACTGAATTAAAGTGAAAAATAAGGAAAACTAATTTCTTTGAATTGGTGATTTGTGATTTGTTGGTTTGTAGGCCACTCCTGGTGATGCTCTGATGACCTGTGGTATCAGGGATTGGATCCTGGTCTCCCATATGTGAAGTATGTGCACCAACCTGTTCAGTTGGTTCTCCTGCTATGAAGGTGCTTTTCTATCTAGGGGCCACACCTGCGGATGCTAGGGATTGAATTTAGGACCTCTAAAATGCTAGGATTGTGCTCCACTTCCTGAACCATATTCCTAATCTTTGATTTTTGGGTGGGGGCATTTGGGGCTACATCCAGTAGTGTTCAGTACTTCTTCCTGGCCATGCTCAGAAGACCATAGTCTATCATAGGGATTAAACTAGGTTACTTACCTAACTTCTCTACTATCTCTTATGCATTCCTAATAACATTTCTGCAGTACATCTTCATGTTTTCATGGACTAACACAAACTTACTTTTATGCTCTTAATTTTTCCTAAATCTAATTTTTTTCCAGTGGTGCAGTAGTACAGTGGATAGGGCATTTGTCTTGCATGTAGCTAACTCAGGTTTAATTTCACACATCCCATATCGAGCCCTGAGCCCCTTAGTATTAGCCCCTGAGCATCACGAGGCACACCTCACAAACCCCCAAACCTAATTTTTCATAATAAGTATTTGATTAAGTCACAGAATAATCTAACTTTTGTATAATATAAAATTTGGGGAGGAGGGTGGAATTCGGGCTGTATCTGGTGGGGCTAGGACTTATTCCTGGCTTCACACTCAGGAATCACTACTGGTTGTATTCAGGGCACCGATGAGGTGTTGAGATCAAATCCAGGTCGGCCACATGCAGTATCCTACCTGCTGGACTATCACTCTGGACCCTCTAATGCGTTCTTTAAGCATATTCCTGGTGCTCCACTTTTCCAGAATGATTAATTCCTTAGTCATTTCCTTCATCTTTCAGGTACTAAGTATTACTGATGAGGTCTCAGTCAGTTTTTATTCTCTAGCCTCCAATTTTACTAAACAGAATATTTAAATGTATGCACAACCTCACCAAAGAATTACTCTTTAAATTTGTTTTTGTTCTGGGCCCGTATCCAGTGATGTTCAGGAATTACTGCTGTCAGTGCTCAGGGGACCAAACAGGATACAGAGGATTGAAAGATACAGAGGATAAGTTGGCTGTATGCAAGGCAAGCATCCTACCTGTTGTCCTATCACTCCAGTTCCCAAGGAATTGCTTTTTTGTTTGTTTGTTTTTGTATTTGGGGGGAGTCCACACCCGGCAATGCTCAGGGGTTACTCCTGGCTCTGCACTCAGAAATTGCTCCTGGCAGGCTCAGGGGACCATATGGGATGCTCTATTTGAATCATGGTCCATCCTGGGTTGGCTGCATGCAAGGCAAATGCCCTACCACTGTGCTATCTCTCCGGCCCCAGAATTGCTTTTTATTTGCACTAACTAGTCACATCTTACTTAAATGGAAGGTGCTAACTAGATGATCAGGGAAACAGCAGTATCTTTTGGGCAGAGAGCACAAAAGAAGGAAATCTGAATGCATTTTGCATCAGCGTCTCTGTGAGAAGGACGCCCTTTGGATGTGCAGCTCTGGGAAGGCACACAGAGGACTGTAGGCCAGCTTGAGAGTAAGACAAAGATAGTGGATGCTGTACCTGCATCACTTTAGCACTTTATCCTTGGCACTGTGATTGGCATTGGATAATGTGATACTGGAGCAGTGGGTAATTCTGTGCATAAAGGTGACAACCAAGGTTTCCAGGGGTTGTGGACATTTTCTGAGAGTGACCTTGAAATAGTGACTGTGTGGGTGGTGGTGGCAGGAGATCAAATATCAGCCGATTTGGAAATGCAATGAGACAAGAAGAGTGGAATACCGGGCTTTAGAGTTATTTCTTTCCCATATCCCTGTTAGATGAATATAATTGTACATGTGCAAGCTGACAAGGTTTTAACTTGGCTCCCTGAAGAGATTCAGTGACTTATGAATCCAACCCATGACCTGAGTGAGTCAGATTGTCTCCTGTGGCATCCTGCACTACCCTCATCAGAAAAGCATCCATCTAGCAAGTAATTAATTCTTGATGATCCTCCGGAGTGAGGCACCTCGGTGAAAACCACCACCCGGTTTCTCCCTGCTTGAACTCAAGGAGCAGCTGAAACAGTCTTTCTGCTCCTGCCACTGGCTCTGTCATCATGGGTGGATGATGAGGTCCACATTTAATACTTTCCAAATTTCATGCCTGAAATTAGAAATGAATCTGTGAAGTGTTGCTCTTTCACGAGAGGGTCATTCGCTCCACGCTTCGCATACATGTAGCTGTCAGAATCCACATTTGTCACCCTTCTCAGTTCATTACTCTCTGGGTTGCCCTGAAAGCATGTTTTACCCCAGAATCTCTGTAAATAAAAGGAGAAATTTGTGCACAAGTGTCTCTAGAGCCATGTTGTTCCCCCACCCGCAGATCCTTTGTGTTGGCGTCTGGCGTTATCAAGCAGTGAGTAAGCGATGGATGTCTGGGAGCTTCACTCAGTGGCTCCAGAGCAGCTTCCATTCCCAGCACCCCATACAGTGCCTGAGCTCTGCCAGGAATAAACACTGAACATTCTTCACCCCCTCCCCCAAATAAGCCCAGTGACTCGGAATGGTGATTCGTTCTGGTACCTGAAACAAGAGAATCATCTGCTGGGATCTTGGACTTCAGTGCCTGCCTCTCTCCTTCTAGGGCTGCACCAGACTAGATGATTAGAGCAAATATTTCCTCTGCAATGCACCAGAGGGTGTGCTGCAGTGGTTCTGCCTTGACTGTGGTGACAGTAGTAGTGTCTACTGCCTGTCCAGGTGCTCCTGGAATTCCTAGCAACTGCAGAGCTGAAAGGGTAGTGCCCGGCTTCCTGCAGAGCCCAAATTTGTATCTGTTCTGATCAGGTTGGATTGCCCTGTGGTCATTGGTATTTCTATTTTTATTACTTTATTTATCTTATCCAGTGCCTCCAATCGATGCTGTGTCAGCATACCTTAATGGGTGGGGTCATGGTGTCCTTATTTCCATTGGGTTTTTGGTGGGTTCAAACACTTGGCAGCTACACCTAGGTTCACCCCCTTCGGCTATGGCTCTTGCCTGTGCTCACCATAGCTCATACTCAGAGTGGAGGTGCATGGGCAGTGGTGTAGGTCACACCCCTTTCTGTGATGTTTACACACATTTAGCTGCAACATAGCCAGAAATTGCTTGTGGGGTCAGAGATCACAGACAGCAGAGTTGCCTAGATTGTATTTTGTACATGTGGGGCACCAAGAGATTAGCTCTCAGGATCAGACATTTACACTACAAATGCTCTAAACCCCTGCATTATTCTCCTGGGCCATAGCAGGGTTTTTTCTGTTTATTATTATAACATTGTGATTTATCAAGTTGTTCAAAATACAGTTATTTTAGGCATTCCATGTTCAAACACCAATTCCACCACCAATATGACCTTCCCTTCACCTATGTTCCCATTCTCTCATTCTCTCACAGCCTGCCTCTATCAACTCACAAACAAATTTACTTCATATTGTTGTGATAACACATAGGCAAATGGAATTATCAAAATGTAGATCAACAAGGGTCAATTCAAAATAATTATTATATTTATCCATAGTGTTACCAAAGTCTCAGGAATTACTGGGCTGTGGTTGGTTACTCGTTGAGCCTTTTGTGTTACTGTTTAGGCTCACAGAGCTTGTAGATGTCTATGTAACTTTCCGGTAAGATTTTCTGTGATGTTACTGGGCTGAAGAAACTCTAAAATATTGAGGATTTATAGATTTAAAACAAATTTGATGGCTTGAAAATTTGATAAGGTTAAGTCACAGACCTGAACCATAGGGAGTGGTGTTTGATTGCTATGGTTCATGCAAAAAGGGATTCTGCTCTTCCGCCACTCTTTTTGAAAAGGTCACAGAGGTATCAGTCAGGACCAGACTATCAGTATCAGCAGCCATTATTTTCTTTTGGAACATGGTAAAGGAACAGGCCATTTTTCCTTGGTATTTTTAAATGTACCTTTACATATGCATCCTCTAGTTACTGTAAAATCATATAACTTTTCATCCCTTTCTAAATGAATGAGAACTTTTTTGGGGGGGTCATACCTGGCAGCGCTCAGGGGTTACTCCTGGCTCTATGCTCAGAAATAGCTCCTGGTAGGCTCGGGGGACCATATGGGAATCCCAGATTAGAACCACCGTCCTTCTGCAAGCAAGGCAAATGCCCTGCCTCCATGCTATCTCTCTGGCCCCAAATGAGAACTTTTATTATTTTGATTTTGTACTATACCTACTGGTGTTCAGAGATTGCTTATTCCTGTCTGTGTGCTCAAAGTTCACCCCTGACAGGGATTAGGGAACCATATATAATGTTCAGGATTAAACTTGGTCATCTGCATCCAAGGCAAGTGCCCTACCTGCTGTACCACCTCTCGAGTCCCTAATGAGAACTTAAAAAAAAAAAAGTCAATCTATCATTCTAGCTTAAATTTCTATCTCCAACCCTCATACAGCAAGACATTAAGGACCAATCTAAATTCTGGGGTTGTGATGAATTCATCTATCCTAATAAGTCTTTTCACACAATAAAAATTATTATAAAAAATGCCTTTTCAGGGACAGAAGTGATAGCACTGCAGTTAGGGGGTTTGTCTTGTGTGCAGCTAACCCAGGTTCAATTCCTGGTATCTCATATGGTTCTAGAGCCAGTAATAACCCCAGAGCACCGATGGTGTGGCCTAAAAAACCCAAAACACCAAAACCCCATCTTTTTTAGTGCTGGAAAGAGTATAGGAAATAAGGTACATGGCTAACCTGGGTCCTATTCCCAGCACCACATATGGTTCTCTGAACCCATCAGGAGTGATCCCTGAGCACAGAACCAGGAATAAATAAGCCTGAGAAATGCTAGATGTGGTTCCATCTCCCACAACACATTTTTTTTTAAATAAAAAAGACTAAGGAGAGTGGATTTTGTACCATCCTTTTGCCTCCACTAGCAAGGGACTTTCCCCCCTCCTTTGTTTTTTGTTCTTGCTTTTGGTTGTTAGGCCACACCTGGTTATGCTCAGGGGTTACTCCTGGCTATGCACTCAGAAATCACTCCTGGCTTGGGAGACCATATGGAACACTGGGTGGTCGAACCGTGGTCCATTCTAGGTTAGCGCATGCAAGACAAATGCCCTACCACTTGCACCACCACTCCAGCCCCTCTCCCCTCCTTTGTGACATTTTTATTTTAATATAGAATTTTCAACACTTAGGAGAGTGATAAATGTAGTCCAGGGAGCTCCATCTACAGCTGTTCACATCTTATCCTATTGACAGACATTACCACATTCATTGTGCGTCTGTCACCATGTGTAAATTTATACAGTGTGTGTGGTTTCTAAGTATTTCTAAATACATCTCTAAATGTTCAGTATGCATTTCTTGAGACTAAGATTTCATTCTGTTTTTTATTTATACTTTTTATTGAGACCAATGTGAATTATGAGGCTTTCACCATTGTATTTAAGGTACATAGTGACAGTGAATTAGGGCCATTTCCATCACCGTTGTTGACCTCCCTCTGCCATACTTCCCAGCATACATCCGATACCTCCTCCCTTAGCCCCCTGACTGCTGGTGTATCATCTTTTTTGTATATAGCTTGTTGTAGTTTGGGTCTCTTGATTCTTGTTGTTGACTTTGGGTTGGATATTTAGGTCTGACCATTTTTTATCTCCACTCAATGCTCCTGAGACTGCATGGCCTCTGGGTCCCATCCACATTTTTTTTTTCTCAATTTGTAGGAAGACATAAAAATATGAGGCAGCACAAGATGATTCATGTTCTATGGTTCTGTAATAAAAAAGTGGGTGGGAGTCCCTGTCTAGAAGTTATACATTTAAACAAATTAAAGGAAGAAAAAAAGAAAAAAACGGGGGTCTGATATGGCAAGTTTTTTTTTTTTTTTTTTGCATAGGAGCAGTAAATATTGGGAAAATTAGAAAGAAAATTCCCTTGGCTAAAAGATACAGGGTGTCTCTATCCTTAAAGTATACTGTCATGAGACCAACTGCCAGCTCCAGATATGTTATTTGTGCAGATTTTAGGATGAAGCCTAGGATAGGGTTTTTTTTGGGGTTTTTTTTTTTTGGGTTTTTGGGTCACACCCGGCAGTGCTCAAGGGTTACTCCTGGCTCCATGCTCAGAAATTGCTCCTGGCAGGCATGGGGGGCCATATGGGGCACTGGGATTCGAACTGATGACCTTTGCATGAAAGGAAAACGCCTTACCTCCTTGCTATCTCCCGGGCCCCAGGGTTTTTTTTTTTATGGTCCCAGGAAAAGTTCTGTTCATGGTTGTTGTAGTCAGTCTTCCGTAATTAGTAATCTGGGTTTTGCACAGATCAAAGGACAGAGGGTCTTCTAATTTCATCTAACCGTTAGGTGATGAGGTAGGGTAATCTGCCCTTAGATCAAGTTGCTGGTTCCTCATTGTCATATGAACCTACCCTGGTGCAAATTGGTGTCGGAGTGGTATTAGGGACTCCCTGGGGGTGGGGGAAGTTTAATTCCTGGTACTAGTGCAGGGAACTTCGTCAGTTTTAAGGTTGGGATATGGGGTTTGGGGTTGAATGGTTGGTGTCCAATCACGTGAGATCTAAGTCAAGTCTTATGACAAATGTTCAGGGTGGTAGGCTTCCCTGTATTATGCAAATTATAGGTTCTTATCCCTAATAGATAAAAACTTGTTTTGAGACATAAGATTTACCCATCTTAGTGTGCCTATGCAAAAAGGAATGATGCCATATTATATTGTTGGTGCATTTGGGGGTAAACACAACAACAAGCTATTCAATCTTTGTGCCCTGGTTTTGACCTGAGTTTTATTCCAAGCAAGATTTTTCTACTAGAATTTCTAATTAAGAGGAGATGGATGGAAGAGGCTACTTCTACATATGGAAATAAGTGCACTAAGAGTTATAATTATTAAGGAAATAAATGTACAAAGGAAATATAGCTATCCCCATTAAATTATTTGAGATAGTCTGAGGGAGGATAAGATCCAGGGCCCATTTTCGTCCCACACCATGGTCTTATGAAGTTTTTAAAATGTTTTAAATGAAGCTCACCACAGGGATCGTTTAGTGCAGTCACAGAAATAATTACACTGAGAACTATCATAACAAAATGTGACTGAATGAGGGAAGTAGAAAGCCTGTCTAGAGTACAGGCCAGTGTGGGGTGGGGAGGAAGGACACTTGGGATATTGGTCATGGCAATGTTGCACTGGTGAAGGATTTTATATATGTATATATATATGTATATATGTATTTTTTTTTCTGTGACTGCACTAAACGATCCCTGTGGTGAGCTTCATTTAAAACATTTTAAAGACTCCATAAGACCATGATGTGGGATGAAAATGGGCCCTGGATCTTATCTTCCCTCAGACGATTTCAAATAATTTAATGGGGATATCTATCTATCATCTATTAAAAATCAAAAGAAAAAGAAAAGAAAAGATAAGGCCTCCCAATTCATACCACAGGCTGCGTTCTTTACACTGACTGTATAGAAAGAGGAGGTACAGTAAATGCACCCCATATGGACCTCAACACAGGTCCTTTGCCTGGTCTGTATTGTGAATTGGGGGACCAAAAAATGTTTTGCAGCAGCAAGGGATCAGGTAGTGTCCTCAAGCTGGGGATCCCTCTGGAGCTGAATCCAGCAGCAAGCAACAGTCCACATTGAGGGGAGGCGGGAAAAAAAAAGGCCATATAGTAGAAGTCAGCAGAAGCAGTGGCTGCAGCTTCTTGCTGTGTGAGAAATGGGGGCTGAGAGGTATCCTTTAGTTTGGGAGCCAGGTAGCAGCTTACTGGGATGGGGGGCAGACAGTCTTGGTTCCTGAGGAGTTAAAAACTGAGGGTAAAGAGGGTTAAGTAGGGAGAGATTATGGATCAGGATAGAAAGGGTGAGAGGATAGGAGTTTTGTATAGTGGTGATTGGTGATGGGGGAGGAGGGACAATATATAACGGGGCTTATACAATATAAGCATGGATTATTTACAATACAGATTAGGTAAACATAGAGGAGTCCAATGCATCACACTCACATCAACATATAGACAAACATTAGAGATCTATTCATAGGTTGTAGTTGGAGGTCTGACCCTTATGGGATGGTCAGAACACTTAAAAATTAATTAAAATTAAAAAATGGGGCTGGCATATTGGAGGGGAAAGGTTTTCCAATTTCTAAGCACTTCATCAATGGTGGGAGTGAACTTTGCTAAATGGAGCTTTTGGAGTTAGATTGTACATGGAACATTTTAGGATAAACAATTTTCACATCTAGAGTCCTAAGCAATATGGAGTGATTACCAAACGAGGAATCTACCTTATATAGTATCATCCACTGTGTTGTGTGCCTCAAGGTTCCTTTCCTGAAAGGAAACTGATAGTATGGGCATTATGATATAATAATAACATAGCTTGAATTGAAAAAGAAAAAAAGGGGGGGGCTGGAGAGACAGCATGCATGCAGGGCATTTGCCTTGCATGCAGAAGGACGTTGGTTTGAATCCTAGCATTCCATATGGTCCTCCGAACCTGCCAGGAACAATTTCTGAGTGTAGAGCTAGGAGTAACCCCTGAGTGCTGCTGGGTGTGACTCAAAAACCAAAAACAAAATAACAAACAAAAAAAAAAGAAAAAGAAAAAAGGCATAAAGAAAGATAATAGTAATTTACAAAAACATACTCAATGAGTGGGACCTGTAACAAAAATCTGTGGTGTGCAGTTGCCTATTTCAATGGTCTCTATATAGTCATTTAACTTTAAATCAGTAGCAGACATAATCAAAAGGAAATGGATAAATTGGAGCATTTTGTCAAGACATTGCCATAATGAGCACTGTATTTGGAGTCTATTATGAAGTGCAAAATTAGGGTGTCCAACCTCTATCTCCAAGAACCACTGTGGACAAAGACGCTGAAGAGTTATTTTATACATAATAAAATTAAGGCACTAAAGCATACTGATAGTGAGCACTGAAAGGGGAATACCTGGTGTCTAATAATATTCTACACCTGATTCTTTGGATAAAAGCATTCGAACATTATTATGGGCCTTTGTAGTGAGAAATTGATTGAACACCTGCTCCGTCTAAACAGCTGATTCTATTGTTGCAGTTTTTTGGTAGTATAAAAGAGAGTAAATGTTTTGTGTTTTTCCTCTTCCACTTGATTTGTTCCCTTCTCCTCACTATACCCTGGCACCTATAGTATTCAGAGTATAAGATTTCATTCTTTATATATATATATATATATATATATATATATATATATATATATATATATATATATATATGAAAATGTAGGAATGCAATTTATTCATAGACTTTGTTGCTCTTTTAGTTTCTTTTTGTTCGTTTTTTTGTTTTTTGGGGGCCACACCCAGCAGTACTCAGATGTTACTTCTGGTTCTGCACTCAGGAATCACTCCTGGCAAGTTCAGAGAACCAACTTGGGTTTGAACCCCGGTTGGCCATGTACAAGGCAAACACCGTACCCACTGTGTTATTGCTCTGACCCTGTTTGTTTTTGTTTTGAGTCAGACCTGACTGTACTCAGGACTTCCTCTCAATCCTGTGCTCAGGCATCACTCTTGGCAGGGATTAGGGACCATATGGGATACTAGGAATAAAACCTGGAATGAGTATGTGTAAGGCAAACATCTTACATGCTATATTATCTTTTTGTCTCATTTTTTTTATACACTCAGCTGTGCTTAGAGCTTTCTCCTGGCTCTGCATGCAGAGATTATTACTGGAGATATTCAGGGAATCATATACAGCGCCGAGGGTTAAACTGGGATCAGTTGTATACGAAGAAGAATCCTAAACCCTGTACTATCTCTCTAAAAATATATAAAGAGATAGTAATCAAAAGTAGGGAATCTGACCTGGATATTATCTAATTCACAGTGGATAGTAACATTTCTTTTCCCCTTTCAGATTAGGCAGAAGCAATTGCCTCTGTAAAGACTTGAGTGTGAGTGTTAGTTGTGGTAATCCTGGCTACATACTCCAGTTGGAAGGAAACCTTGGGACCTTTCAACTGTTTTGGGAAACAGCACTAAGACTATTTTCAAAGTGGAAAGAGGTGGGAATGAGATAGGGACTAGGTGATTCAAGGGTAACTCTGTGGTCTGAGAACTATCTCTATAGATCCCCTGGCTGCTGGCAGCGTTGAATGTGCATCGCAGTGACTTCCCCCCAAGTCTGCAGAGACTCTGGGAGCCAACTCGGGTCTGCTTCTTACCAGAGGCCTCAGGTAGGATAGACCCTGTGGATTGTAGGTGTTCTGTCTCAGGCAGGTGACTGGGAATTGGGAATTGGTGCACCCAGTAGTTTCACAGTCCTGGCTCCATACAACTGTCTGAAAAGTAAGTGTCAGACCTGGGCAGGATTGATGGGAGGAAGTGTTTTAGAAATGTGAGTAGCAGGCAGCCACATATTTCTGTGATTTGATGTTAGATTTCTTATGACATAGTAGTGTATCACAGGGAACTTAGCAAAGGACATAGATAGTATGGCATAGGAAGCATATATAGCATGGTAGTGAGGGAAAATGTGGCACAGTAAGTGTGGAACAGAGAGTTGCTGGGAATTTCTGCATCTGATCAGTCTGTTCATTTTATTTCATTAATTTTGAGGGGGGAAGGCTACATCTGGTGGTTTCAGAGGTGACTCCTGTCTCTGCACTCAGGGATCACTCCTGGCAGGCTCCAGAACAGGGTCTGTTCATTTTAAAGGTGAAGATGGAAGCCAGCACTATGGTCCCTTTCCTAAGGGCCTGTGCTTAAAGCCATCATCATTTGCAACCGATCCTCAGATCAGCTGCATTCCTGTGATGGAGACACACTGCAGTTCTGCTCTGAATTTGACACCACATTCCAGCCTCAGATCCTTCTGTGCCCCTTGCAAGGGCCCTTTGGAAGTGTGGATGCCTTGCCAGTGAGGATGGTGGGTGGGGAGATGCCAGTTGCATGATTGGCCCCCAAGTTAAGGTGGCAGGTGGCCCTCTGACCACATGGGAACTGCGGGGGCTTTGGGGACACTAGGATAGCTGATTCCCATCCACCTAGTACAGCCATCCGAATGAATGCTTCCATTCCTTCAGTGGGATTCTTCTGCAAAGGCGAGCCCAAGCCCATCCTTGGGCTCAGTATTTCATTCACTAGGAGAGTAGGAATAGGAGGTGCTAGGGAGCCTCTGTGCTCAGTAAAGCCCCAAGGCATCCTGGGCAGGGAAATGGCAGCAAGAGCTGTGCAGGGGCCCTTAGCCTTGACCCAAACCTGGGTGCTGAGTGACTAAGGGAGAGACCTGGTGCTCATTGTGCCCTGGGCTCTGCGTCTTGCTTTAGCGCCAGGAAGGTTTGGGGAGTCATATCAATCATGTAGATTGTTCAGGACTGCACCCATCTCTCCTGGCAGAGCTGTTCCCAGTGCGCGCAGACAGATTGTGAGAACAAATCTCTGCAAGGGCAGCCGAACAGCCAGCTGCCTCTTTTCCGCCACGGGGCGAGGACTGCATGCTTCCACAGGGTGGGCAATGAGTGCTGGAATGGCCTGCATCCTCGAAGGGGTCTGGAGGAGCAGTGGAGTGGAGTGAACAGGAGCTTGCAAAGGGTGTGGAAGGGTGTGGGGCCGGGGCCAGGGCTTCAAACTCACCGCCCTAGAGGAATCTTTTTTTGTTTTGTTTTGTTTTAGTTGTTTGGGTCACACCCTCCAATGTTCAAGGCTTACTACTGACTTTGCACTCAAGGATCACCCCGACTTTGCCTCCTGCAGCCCCCAAGAAAATTGAGTTTGAGACCCCTGGTGGGGGATTGTAGAAGGGGTGTGGAGAGGGCATGGAAAGATCATGGAAGAGGAGTGGGTGTGTGTGGCAGGACATAGAAAGGTTGTGGAAGGGTGAAGCCTCACCCAGGGCTGGAACTTTTTTTTTTTACTGTCCTCTCCCAACTCTTTTTTCTTCTCACATTGTAATCTTGTCCCTGAGTTCTGTCCTGCATTTAGGTGTGTTCGGGGCCAGCCTGTGTGTAGCAGGCATAAAGTGTCCAGTAGCTAGCAAGAAGTCCTTCTCACCTCTTTCTGCATCTGGCCTCTGCCTCATGGTTGACACTCTAGCTGGCTTGAGAGCCCTCTCCACAAAGTGCGTATTATACATGTGGGTATTTTAGCCATTGGATGCTCAGCAACTTTATGGCTTTATTTTGAAAAATTAATTAAAAAACCTTGAGGCCAGAGCAATAGTACAGCAGGTAGGGTGTTTGCCTTGCACCCGCTGACTTTAGTTCAAACCCTGGCATCCCTATGATTCCTTGAGCGTGCCAGGAATGATTTCTGAGCACAGATCCAGAAGTAATCCCCTAGAGCGTCAAAACCAAAAAAAAAAATTTGATTAAAAGTAAATCAACCCAGTCATGCTTTTCTGCAGTGCTGGGGATTGAACCCAGGTCTCAATGCATGTAAGACAAGCATGGTATTACTGAACCACACTCCAGACTCCAAGTCTCTGACTTTAAAGAGACTAAGTATTGCTACTTTAGGGTGAGAGCAAAATATACATTGCTAAAAGGATTGATAATAAGTGAAATTCATTGATATGTTACCATCAATTATCTCTCAGTGTCTGTGGTTAGTAGAAATACTTTAGTGCCCTAGTTTGATAGATAGGGCAATTAGGATTAGCTCAGATGAAGGGGGAAATCTAGAGGTTGCTAGATTCAATATGTCTTTAATGCCTTGAGTTTAATGGTGCTTGCTCAAATGAGTGCTCCTTCAATTGTGAACAACCCATAGATAAACACAAAGGGAGCTCTTTCTTCATCTTTGTATTTTGGTTTGTTCCCTTTCCTTTTGTGCCCTCTGTCTTGCATACTGTAAACCCTTCACTTTATATGCCCACTGTGTGCCAGATGTCTCTGGCACACTCTGTGTTTGTGCTGAGGATGATCCCTAATAACAGAGTTGATAGTATAGTAATTGGCATAGATGGGTAGCCTCAGGGATCAAACTCAAGGCCTCATGCTTGTCAGGCAGATACTTCTACCCAAAGAACATTCCTTCAGATCCACATAAAGAGTGTTTTGCTTTTGTTTCAATACTAAAAGAAGGACCACTTCTGGTAATATTCAGCTTGGATGAGCAGTTCAGTGTTAATCAAGTCCAGGGGTAGAAGTCAGGTCCCCAAACATGCCAGGTAAATGCTCCAACCCTTTGAGACCCATCTTCTGGCCCCCAAAGTGTTTTTGTTTGTTTTATTTTTATTTTGGCCACATACAGCTTTATTCAGGGTTGACTTCTGGCTCTGAGCTCAGATATTATTCCTGATAGTACTCAGAGATCAGTGTTGGGGATTAAACAGGGATTGTTTGTAGGCAAGGAAAGCACCTTATCTCTATACTATTTCTCTAGCCCCACAAACTATATTTATAAAACTAATTTTAGTTCACTGACCACAGAGGTGACCTTGATTAAATTATCACAGAGGCAAAAAAACAACAAACACTAGTAGAAAATGGAATGACATCAAATTAAAAAGCTTAAAGATACCCAAGCTATAATAAAAAGGCATCCTACTAAATGGGAGAAAATATTTGCACATGATAGATACAGCAGATAAAGGACAATATTCAAGATCTATAAAACATTTACAAAGATCAACAACAAACTATTCAAAATTGGGGAGTAAAGGTGAACAGAACTTCTCTAAAGAAGAAATGGTCAATAAGCATAGAAAACAGTGTTCATTGTCATTTATTATGGTCATTTGTTACTAGAGAAATGCAAATAAAAATAAAACTGAGATACCATCTCACACGAGTGAGAATTCATATATCAAGAATTCTAGAAACAGAAAGAGTTGATAGCAATTCCTTAAGAAAGGCAATCTGTTGGTAATTAACCTCTATGGAGACCAGTATGGAGATTTCTAAAAAAAAAAAAAAAAAAAAAAAAAAAGAGCTCTCATATGACCCAGTGATACTGTTTTTTGGCTTCTACTCCTACCCCAAACACAAAAATATTTAATTTGAAGGATATATACACACTTGTGTTCACTGCAGTGTTTAGTACATTAGGCAAAATACAGAAACAACTCATTCCCAATTGTGATGAACGAACCAAGAATTTGTGGAATACTCCAGGTATGCTGGTTTTGGGGCTGACATCAAGAGGACATTTTTGGAGTGAGTGCAGACACCCTTCCCCTGCCTTTTCACACTTCTAGCAGACCTGGCAGCTGAAAAGCCTCATAAAAACTGCAATATCAGAAATAGTACTTGGAATTCCTGGATCATGCAGCCACGTGACAACTCTAGCTTTTTTTTTTTTGGTATTGGTTTTGCTTTTTTGGTCACACCTGGCAATGCTCAGGGGTTACTCCTGGCTCTATGCTCAGAAATTGCTCCTGGCAGGCTCAGGGGACCATATGGGAGGTAAGAAGAAAGGGAAAGGTGGAGAGAGAGAGAGAGAGAGAGAGAGAGAATGTCTGCCATAGAGTCAGGCAATGGGGAAGGCAGGGGAGAAACTGAGGACATATATGGCAGAAAATGTGCACTGGTGAAGGATATTGAATATTGTATGACTGAAGTTCAATCATGAACAACTTTGTGACTGTGTCTTATAGTGATTCAATAAAGAATGTATTAAACAAGAACTTGTGGAATATATACACAATGGAATACTATACAGCTCTAAGAAAGGACAAAAACATGCAACTTGCCATAGCATTGATGGAACTCAAAAGCATAATGCTAAGCAAAATAAGTTAGAGAGGAAGAGATAAACATAAAATGATCTTTCTTACATGTGGGACTCACACTAAGTCATTAACAAAGGGTGAAAGACTTCATCTTTCATTAAGTCTTTGTTGAAATGCAAAACTTGGTCAAGAAGGCATGAACGAAAGGGGACTTTGTTGAGGGGAAATCAGTATTCTGCTGATGTTGTGGTGTGGGAATTATGTATGAATGGAACTATCATAACTATTGTAAATCACAGTACCTCAATAGAGATAAAATTTTGTTGTGGTGGGACCAGAGAGATAATATATCAGGTAGGATGCTTGTCTTGCATTCGGTTGACCTATGGTTGATCCCCAGCATCCTCCCATAACCACCAGAAGAAACTTTTTTTTTTGCTTTTTGGGTCACACCTGGCAATTCAGGGGTTACTCCTGACTCTATGCTCAGAAATCGCTCCTGGCAGGCACGGGAGATTATATGGGATGCCGGGATTCGAACCACTGTCCTTCTGCATGCAAGGCAAACGCTTTACCTCCATGCTATTTCTCTGGTCCCACCAGAAGAAACTTTTGAGTGTAGAGCAGGAATAAGTCCCTAGTACTTCTGTGTGTGGCTCCCAAACAATAAAACAATGGGTCAACTGCATGCAAGGCAGGAGTCCTGCCCTCTATAATCTCTGACCCAAGTCAAAAATGTTTGAAAAAAGGTCATTAAAATTCATAGTTTGGTGCTAGTCTCATTGTGAAAGAGTGCTGACTGTACCACAATAAATAACCTTTATTTATGCTTGAATCTTCTTCTTAAATAATAATACTAAGACTTTTTATCTTATATTTGTTTCCTAGTGCTGTTGTAAAGGTGCTCCAGTTAGTGACACACAGCATCATGTATATATTACTTCTCGAAGTCTGGTAAAGGTTTTTTTTTTTTTTTTTTGGTTTTTTTGGGTCACACCCGGCAACGCTCAGGGGTTACTCCTGGCTCCATGCTCAGAAATTGCTCCTGGCAGGCACGGGGGACCATATGGGGCACCGGGATTCGAACCGATGACCTTTTGCATGAAAGGCAAACGCCTTACCTCCATGCTATCTCCCGGGCCCCGAAGTCTGGTAAAGTTTTTAATGGGCAAAAGGAAGATGTTCTCAGTGCCTAGTTCAACTGTGGAAGATTATAAGAGTTCAAAAATGTATCCATTTCTTCCAGGTTCTCATGTTTCATGGCATAAAATTTCTCGAAGTAATCTCTGATTACCCTTTGAATCTCTGCAATATCTGTAGTGATCTCCCCCTTTTCATTTCTAATGCGGGTTATCAAGTTTCTCTTCCTCTCTTTTTTTGTGAATTTTGCCAATGTCTATCAATCTTGTTTATTTTTTCAAAGAACCAATTTCTGTGATCTTTCAGATTGTTTTTTGGGCTTCCACTTCATTGATTTCTGCTCTTAGTTTTAGCTTTTTTTTTTATTTATAAAAAGGTTTATAAAAAGGTTTTTTTTTTTTTTAAAAAAAAAAGGAAGATGTTCCCAGGGTGTGTGGTTTCCAAAGGCTGCAGAGCACAATGTCTCTGTGTCTTTTCTGTTGGTAGAGCCTTGGGTCATGGCTTGGTCTCAGGGATGCTGGGACCAAAGATGCTACAGCATCTTTGCAAAGACCCAATTCTCTCTCCCAAGCATCAGAGAGGGCTTATGGGCAGGAAATCCCTCCAGTGAAGCTATTGCTGAGATGAAGATCATCAGTTATTTTATGTTAAACTTACCTTTGAGTAGAGTTTGTCCCCCTCACATTATATCAGGATCATCAAAGTGGCAAGGTCTCTGACCATGTGCTTCT
>PVKC010016973.1:0-20466 GCA_004027635.1 Crocidura indochinensis
AAGAGAGTACTCTCTGTCCCTGTATCTGTAGAAATATATTTTAATGTCTGGCTCCAATTTCTCACTTGCCTTCTGGAGAGAAGTCTGACATTGTTTTTTCTGTCAAGTAAAGTTATTTAGCTAACAAAGAGGTCAAGTCAATAGCAAATGACTTTAGGAAGAAGCATGCCAAATAAATGACTCTGTCATGTCCTCTTCCTGGAGTCCAAGGTATTATTTATCTTGAGAATATGGAGGTAATTGTTTGCATCTGTCCATTTCAAGAGATTTCTTTCTGTCTTCACCACTGTCTATAGCAGTTTTCCTTTGATTTGTATCTATTCTACTTTAATACCTACTATGTAATATGGCTGTTAAATTCTTTTTGCTACTGTAAGATTTGGCAGATTTTACTTACTCTCTCCTCTCCCCTACACAGCAAAAAAGAGTTCTGAGGAATGTAGAAAGCTGGAACAAAATAGGACAGTGAATGATTAAAAGTAAATCAACCACCAGGGATGGACACAAAGATCTTAAGCCCTTTTGTGACTTTGTTTCAGATAATGTTTAGGGGAAAGTATTTCCTTCCACCCATTTCTAAGTTAGTGAACATTAAACATTGCTTCCAATTATGTTTTCTCACTATTTTTTCTTTAGCTATTGCCATTTCTCTACATCTGGAACTGACTCGTCAATAATAATCTCTCTATTTTATTCATTTCCTTCAATGACGAACTAAGCAAGATTGTTTTGTTCCTTAAATTTTCTTGAGGAAATGAACCAGGTGAAAATGAGGAAGAAGGCAGCACCACAGTATAATTAGCAACAGAAAATTGCACATGGTAATTTTTAACCTTAATCACTTATTGTCCTTATCACAGGAACCTCATCACTTGACAATCTTTTTTTCCTCCTCATCTCTGTCTGGGTTCTTCACTCTGGTCCTTTAAGCTCTAGACCAAGGATCATAAAATAATTTCAGAACATTTTTTTAGATGTGATTATTCGATAGCTCCTACAGCATCTAAAAACAATATGTTTATAGACAGACACTAGGCGAAATCCCAATTATGTGGAAATAAAGCAATTAGCATTGCTCATCATTGTTAATAGGTACAATTAAGAAATGCTAGTTTGAGCCAGAGCGAAAGCACACCAGTATGGTGTTTGACTTGTGTACTGCCAACCTGGGACAGACCCGGATTCCAACCCAGGCATTCCATATGGTCCCCTGAATCTGTCAGGAGCGATTTCTGAGCACAGAGACAGGAGTAACCGCTGACTGATGCTGAATGTGGCCCAAGAAACAACTCTTCTCCCCCCAAAAAATAAAAAGCTATTTTTTCTTCATATAAGATACCAATTAAAATCAGGGTAAAGGAGGAGTTTAGTGGGAAACTTTGGAAAATGCAGAAAGAAAATATAAGAAAATGTCATTGAAAAGAGCTGAGAAATTTAGAGCTGATCATTGCACTGGAAGCAGATAGATGGAAAATAAGTGAATCTCCTCAGTGGTACATCAAAAAGATGCAAAGTGGCTGAAGACCTCTATACTTTGTGGACATTCTCAATTTTCAAAATACATCCTATTCTTTGTAAAGACATCTTTATTATATTTATTTCATAACAAAAAATGCCTATCGGGCATGCTCTGTTTCAGGCGTTGCCATAGAGATGCAACTGATGAAAACTAAAACAAATTATTTCCTTCATGGGGCAGTTGTTCTAAGTAATATTCTCAAGAGATTCACTAGTATCTTTACGTTTATATATGAACCCCATATTATTTTCTATAACTTAGATTTCTTTTTATATTATTACACCAAATAAAGCAATAGACAAAGATAACATAGCAGAAAAAAATAAATTGTTGAATAGCCTTAAAACAGTATTTTGCTAGTGTTGAAAGTTTCTAAAATTTTATTTATAGTTGATTCTGTTGATATTTCCATTTCTTGTAGGTCAAAAAGATTAAAGACTGGCAATTCCATGTCATTAAAGAAGATTAGTTTTTCTTTATATTGACAAAGTACTGTGAGAAGAAATTTCTTCTTTAAGAATCTTGTTAACGTTAAAATTGATTTTCAACATGATTACATGCTTCTGGATAAATAATTTGAATCCTAGAATAAAAGTCAATATTCCCTGAGAAAACACATTTGAAAGGATTGAATGTGAAATAATAAATTCTTAGTACTGAGTAATAAACAGATGAAAAAGAAACTTGCTATAACATAAATATGTTCAAATAGTATTTTATAAATATTAAATTAATCTTAGAGGAAGAGATTAGCATAAAAATTATAGAGGCAGTAAAAAATTTGATGCAGCAATATAACACTGCAGCTTGTTTCTATATAATCACAGAAACAACTATTTGGCTTTTTGGATGCAGGATATGATTATATTTACAAAGAAAAACACCTGGATTTTGAGATTCTGATATTTCCTATAGTTAATACATTGCAAAGCAAAGGAACTTTAACTTCAACTTTGAGCAGTGAAATTTGGACTTTACTTTTGAAGGTCACTATTAAATCCATTATAGAATGGTAGGTGACACCCAAAGAAGATTGGATAGAAAACAGAAGCAGCACTGGAAATAAATTTTGAGAAATTCTTTTTTAATGGGCTCTTTGATTTGGTTTTGGACCATTCTGGAAACTATACTTATTTCACTAAGTAGTTGGACACTGATATTTCAGATTCTTACTTGGGAAAGGCTCATTCTCCTGCTGTTCTGGCTTTGAGGATTTGAGAGTATATTATTTGACTGATTATTCTTTCTCTTGTCATAACAGAATTGGACTTAACCTGAGTAAGAAATAATTAAGAAATTATTTATGACTAACAAGAAAAAGAAAATAAATTCTTCTCTAATGCCAGACTTCTTGAAAGCATAAAACACAGAAAACACACAGAATTTTTCAAAAGTTACTTATCCATAAAGGTACAGGAATTAAAATAACAATACTGACTTACAGTGATATGAAATTATAAAAACATTATGGGGAAATGAAACTGTACTGAATACAGAGCACTTTATGAAACATACCTAATTTGCCATGAAGGTTTTATAGAAATAATTGTAGTTCTGAAAAGAAAAAAGGAAAATACAATATTTTATGTAACTGTAAGGACTCCAAGCAATTTTGAAAAGAACTAAGTTGGATAATTCACTTTTTTATTTCAAACTAATTTCTAAGACTATAATAATTAGGATGGTGTGTATCTGGTGAATCTGGAAATGTAGGTAATTGGAGTAGAATTTAAGGTATACATACCTTACATGTATAACATGTAACATTGATTTTTGAAGAAAAAAAACTTCCAAAAATATTTCCTGGTGGTAGGACAACAATCCTTTTAAAAAATGTTACTAGTGGGGCTGAAGTAATGGCACAGAAGTAGGATGTTTGCTTTGCAAGCGGCTAACCTAGATCTGACCACAGTTCAATCCCTCCACCCCCACTCCCAGCATCCCTTAAGTTCCTCCAAGCCAGGAGTGAGTGTCACAGGGTGTGCCCCCCCAAAAAAAATAAATCAAAAAGTTACTGGAATGACTGAATATCTGTAATGATGTAAAATAGTGAGATAAAGTTTCATATCATATACAAAATACTCAAAGTGGACCACAGAAGAAAGTGCAAGACAAAAACTATCTAACACATCTAAGAAAACTGGGGAGTAAATCTCTGTGAATTTGAGTTAAGCAATAGTCTCTTAGGTATGACATAGAAAGCAAAGAAACACTTGCCTACTACATCATCAAAAATTTTATGCTTTTTACTGGTGGTTCAATTGCAACATCGTGGTTAGACTCTAAACACAGAAACATTTCTGGTTTGTTGTTGTTATTGTTTATTAATATCTTTATTTAATCAGCATGGTTACAAACATGTTTGTATTGGGTTTCAATCATAAAAAAGTACACATCTCTTCACCAATGTAACCTTCTCACCACCAATGACCCCCATCTCCCTCCTCCCTCACACCCTGCCTGTCTTTGAGACAAGCATTCTATTTCTATCACTCACTACCATTGTCATAATATTTGTTGGTGTACTTACTTCTCTAACTGCACTCACCAATCTCTGTGGTAAGCGCCATATCATGGGCTGGTCCTTTCAAAATTCATCTCTATTGTCTTTCAGAAACAGTTGTACATCAAGAATATCACTAAGAAAGGGAGATAATATATAATGAACAAGAAAACACATTTGCACATTTCTTTTATGAGAAACTTTTATCAAATAAATTTTAAAACCCAAAAAATATAAAGATAGATAGCCCAATTTAAGAAATGGACAAAGGAGGTAGAGAGATATACATTAGTTTAACTACTTGTCATAAACATAGATAACTATATTTCAACTTTATATGATTTCCTGAGCACCACCATGAATGAACCCTGAGTACAGAGAAAGGAATAAGTCTTAAACACAGCTGGATAGGACTTGAATCTTACACCCCAAATATGGGAAAACTATTTGAATATATTTTACTTCAAAGAAGAGATATAGATGTCTAATGAGAACATGACATAGTATCTTACTTTACTAATAGTGAAAAGTAAATGAAAAAGACAGTGATTAGTAGTCTTTTTATGTAAACCAAAGAAATTTCTAATGAATATACTGTTAAACAAAACATGGTTTATAGATACAAGGTCTATAGTAGATTATATAAATAAATTAAAAAGCATACACTAATGAATGAAGCTTTATAAGAAACTGCATATTATATTATTTCATTTGTACAAAATATTCTGAAAGTAAATTCACGGAAATAGAAATTGGTTGTGAAAGGAGTGAAGAAAGAAGAAAAGGGGAAATGTTCCTAATAATCTTTAGACTCATGCAGGAATTTTTTAGAATGCTGAAAATACTGTGGAATTATATCTTGGTTATGATTGCACAAGTTTGTGAATTGGAATTAACTGCACACTTTAAAAAGTAAATTTTAGCTATATTTATTGTATTCTAATAAAGATCATAATTATATATACATATTTGATTGCTAGAATATGAATATGCCAGTTTTTCCCTCTGGGGGTGATACACAGAGTAAAAATGACTCCTGAGAACCTTAGCATGGCCACACCCCAACTTAAAAATAAAATAAAATATAGACAGAAAGAGAGAACTCATATTTCTTGAAGGATTTAGGAATTTAAGGAAGAATCTAAGTTCAATATCTACTATCTAATGTCTAGAATAACTAATATAAGTATTGCCAAAAACGTTGCTAATGTTTCATAAATCTCCAACTAAAATAACTTGAAACAAGAAGCAAATCTTTCTATTATCATTTAGTCAGTTTAAAAAGGAAACTCTGATAAGAGTCCTATTTTCACTTAGAATAAATATCAACAATCTACTGTTGGCAAGGAGCAATCTGTTGTTGAAATAAAGATTCACAGTTGAAAAAAATAAAAAGTTTGAAAGTCATTAAAAGAAGTAAAAGATATTTTGTTAACTCTAAGAGTTGCCATCAAAATTTAGCCAAACGTTTTACACACAATTAAAATCTTGATAGATATTCTAAGGCAGTTGTTTCAGATTAGATGTATTAGATGTTATTATTTCATTCTGTTCCGTTTTATTTTTAGAGTAGAATATTTTAATTTATTTTTTATGTTTAAATATTTTCCTTTTATTTGTTCCTGTTGTTTGTTTATTGCTTACCAATGCTTTTTAATGCAATGACTAGAGTGGAGTATACATTTACTTTACTTTCCAGAGCGGTATACTTCAGTTGTGCTGTTTGGCTACAGAACCCTAAATATTGCACATTTTGTTGTGGCATCAGCTAAGTATCTTGAATGACAGTGCCACTTGTATTACACAGGTGCAAGTTTGGTTAAAAATTTGACATAATGACCAATATTTAGCAACTTAGATATAAGATTATCAAAAGTTTTAAGCTACTAAATTGAATGAAATATGACTATAATCTAGGATGGTCATTTAGGACTTCATCAACTGAATTATGCCATTAACAAATGCTTCTCGCTCAAGCTAACTATAAGAACTTTGACTCAATATGATCAAGGAAAATCTGAAAACTGTTCTTTTAAAAGAAAGGAGAATAAAATATAAGTATTATTATTAATATCACTTTGATCTTGTGATCTGCCCAATTTACTCATGGTTCTAGGGTGAGAAATCACTTTCGGTAGAGCACAACAGACCATATGCATTTCTGGGGATGCAATCTGGGTTGACTGTGGGCAAAGCAGCTCTGAGTGATCACACCTGCCTTTGTAGACATGAGACTGAAAAATACCATCCCTAGCAAAGCCTTCTGTGCATAGCAGGACTTCTGATGTTCTGATCTTTGAGATGCCAAACAGTGTATAGTCTTGACTTACTGCAACTAGTTTGTGTATGTGTATGTGTGATAGAGAAAATATGTGTAAACCTGCCTACTAAGTTCTGCAACATGCAAAGTTGATTGTAATTAGAATAAAAAAGCATCCAAGCAGACCAACAAAGTATGTGACACTAATAATAACATTTTACATATTATATACAATATAATAATAAATAATAATAAGCAGCAACAACTAAACAAAGAAAAGAAGGAAAAACTCAAAGAAATATTTGAATTTTAATATCATAATTTAATAGCTCATTATGTATCTGAGATATATATGTGATATCTTTGAAGATGACAGCTACCTAGAGCTCATTGTTTCAGTGCCTTCTATGATGAAGAACTGGACAGCAAGATCTGTTCTGCACTGCAAGCTCTGTCTGCCTGCGGGCCTATAGAAAGAAGTGAATGCCTTGGCACTTTAAGAGAATTTTCTCTAAATAAGATGTGAGCTATCCAATGATATCTTCTGAGAAATCAGAGATGGCAGAAATATATAAAGGCATAGCAGGTTATCAGGTATGTAGTTTAAAAAATGTGACCCCAAAAAGAACCATTTGAACTAAGGTTAGTGTGTCCAGAGAAGAACGCTGTCACTATGCTTTGCACAACAGCTGCACTTTTCTTCTAGTTAAGAAGTCACACACATAAAACACCACCACATTGCAAAGGTCACAATAAGAAAGCAACACAGAACTGAAATACAGAACCACATCACACTTAGTAAATGAAGATGGTAATTTTAAAGACTCAAATAATAGCAGCCGCCTATAGCCTCTCTGAAAAGGACTTAAGAGAAGAAATGTGAGTATGTTCAAAAACCTCAAAGAAACCATGAAACTGACAGCCAATATGCCTCAAGAGAATATAAAAATAGAAATAAGAAAACTTCAAACAGAAATGATAGAAATGAAAAACTTTGTAGGTGAAATAAAAAACTCACTGGAAGACCTTGCAGAGGAAAACTGCTGAGGACAGAATCAGAGAGCTGGAAGATGAGCTGCAAAACACTCCAGATAACAGAAGAAGTTGGAGAAGAACCTTAAAAGAGCAGAAGATGGAAAAATAAATCCTCAAAATAAGCAGACAACAATAGACCTTGGGGATAAATTCAGCAAAAACACTGTAAGAATCACTGGGGTTCCATACTGCCAGGAAGAAATCCCCTATGAAAAAACAAAAGTCAAAAACATCATTTCTTTTTTTATTTTTTATTGTGACTAAAGTGCATTACAAATCTTTCACTGCATCATTTATGGTACATAGTGACAATGAATGAGGGCATTCCCACCACCAGTGCTGTCCTCCCTCAGCCCTTGTTCCCAGCATGTATCCCATATCTTCCTCCTTTACCCCCCAGAATGCTAGTGCAACTGGTCTCCACTTTACAGCTTTTTGTAGATTGAGCATCCATTCCACTGTCATTGGAGATAAAAAGGATAAGAAAAAAGAAAGAACAAAATTTGGTAACAACTACCAAAAAAAGAAAGAAGAGAAAAAAATAAAGAAAAATGGAAGAAAAAAGAAAAAATGCACCGGACAAAGAAAAATAAAAAAAATAATAATAATAACCACAAGAGTGAAAAAGAAAGAGAACAGTGGAAGAAAAAAGAGGAGGAAAATAAAGTAAAAAAACTAATAAATCAAAACAAACAAAAAAAAGAAGGAGTGGCAAGGTTTGGAGTTCTCCCACTTTTTTTTTTTTTTTTTGCATAGGCACAGTAAGCATTGGGGAAGAAAGGGAATTCCCATGGCCTAAGAGATTCAGGGTTTCTCCATCCTTGAAGTATACCAACATGGGATCAAACCCTGGCTTCTAGAGGTTCCTGTCCATCATTGTTGTTGTGTTCAGTCTTCAGTAATAATTTCTCCCTGTTTTCCTTCAGTCCTTAAGCCAAAGACTAGGATATTATGGATCCAAAGGTTCTGCTCATTCTCTGTTGTTCAAGTTGGACCTCTGCAATAAGACATCTTGTTGTTGTTGGTTTTTTTTCTTGTACAAGTCCTGAGCTACAGCCTAGGGTAGGGTTTTCCTAATCGGTCCCAAGGTAGGTTCTGTTCAATCAAGGTTGTCAAAGTCATTTTTCTGTTGTTGATGCTCTTATTTTTCAATTTTCAAAGGACAATATATCTTCTGATTTCCATTTAGTGTTAAGTAATGTGATAGGACAACCTGGTCTTAGGTCAAGTTGTCATTTCCTCATTGTCAATCAAAACTGGCAAAAACAAAACAAAACAAAAAAAAAACAAAAAAAAAAACTGGCACAAGTTGATGCCAGAGCAGTATTATAAATCTCCCAATGGAGTTTATTTCCTGGTGTTGTTGGACGGAGCTGTATCAGTTCTACGTCTGGGATCTGGGGTTTGAGATTGGACTAATACTGTCCAATCTCATGGTGACTGCTTTGTATCCACATGACACATGTTCAGGATGGGAGGCACCATTTTGTTCTAAAAGTGTGAGTTCTTATCCCTAGAAAATAAGATCTTGTTTTTGTATCTATGTTTTCCCCTTTTTTACTGTGTCCATACAAAAACATATGGTGTCATACTGTATTGCTGGTGCTATTCTGTGTAAGAAAGACAGGCTGCACACACAGTCTTTGTGGTCTGGTTTTGATCTGAGCTTTTTCCCAGTCAAGGCTTTTTGTACCAAGTAGCACCAAAAATGATAAGGATAGAGAAAAAATGTATATATTAAAATAGAACAAATAAATAAAACTGAGTTAAAGAAAAAAAGTATACGAAGAAAATAAGTGGTAGAGGAGGCTACCTGTATATTTAAAAATACACATCTTAAGATGCATTATTATACAGGTATTGAGCTTACATAGGCAATATAAGACTCCCAATTAGGTCTTTTGATATATTCTTGTGGGGAGTGAAAGTCAAGGTACTTTTTCATATCATTGACCTTGGAGTTGAGTTTGAGACATGTTTTGCGGCATTATGGAACCCTATAATATCTTGAGCTGAGGATAATGCTAAGAAGTTCCCAGAGCTGAAGAGTGCTTGCACCTATACATCCTGGATGCCTGAAGAGCACTAGCCTAAAGAGACCCAAATAAAAGCACCCCAAGGCAAGTCTGTATATCATCAAAATACACCTAATTATAGAGTATAAATACTCTATTATTTAAATTATTATATTATAATATACATTATATAATGTATTATATATTATATATAATATACATTATGTGATGTATATTATAATATAATTAAGTATATAATATTTATACCATTATATAAATATATTATATCATTATATATTTATATATTATTTAGCATTGTAATTATTATCAAAATACTGATTAACAAAGTTTTTTTAGCCATACAATGTTCCCACACCAATTTCATCACCATTGTGACCTTCCTTCCACCAATGTCGCAATGTCCTTTCACCAGATCTTCAGACTTCCTCTGTGGCAGTTTTATACAACTTTATTTTATGTTATTTGATCCAACAAAACCTGAAGGAGTGACAATGGAAACGATCATAAAATAGATCAGTCAAATCAATTTGTTATAACTGCTATGTTATTCATTTTTCTTAATCTAGTTGAGGGCAACAAGATACATTATTAGTAAACTCCAGAGAGTAGGTTACATATAATTTTAGAAAAATGGATGCTTGGGACTGGTGGGATAGCACAGTGGTAGGGCATTTGCCTTGCATGTGGCGATCCAGGACAAACCTTTTTAGATCCCCTACTTCCCATATGGTCCCTGAGCCAGGAGTGATTTCTGAGTGCATAGCCAGGAATAACTCTTGAGTGTCATCGGGTGTGGGCAAAAAAAGAGAGAGAGAGAGAAATAAATGCTTAATATCTGTTTCTGTATGTACTTAATACCAACACACATACAGATGTGTGCATAAGGTTATCCAATATATACCCCTGTATGATGAATGGTCTTGTATATGCTTACTCATATGTATGTTATAGTGGCTTAATATATATTATATATTAATATATATATTAATATATATATATATATATATTGACAATATATTCCAGAACCTCACCTTCCAAACCTCCAGAATCTTCTCTTCCCTTACATGAAGACAGGATCAGAAATAATTAGTTAAGTTGAGGTCTTATTGAAAGGAGAGAGGGACCTTTTAACATAACTTTCATCTTTATGAGAGCATTTTGGCAAGAGTATAGGAAGAAGTTCATGAAACAACAAAATCAGAGTTATTAAATGCAAGAAATTCTAAAGAATAAGGTTAGCTAGAGAAGAGAGAAGTTGAAGGATTTCTGAACATGTTCCAAATAGAGCCTATTACAACAGATACATTAATGTTTGATTTTTTTAAATATACAAAACAGTAATTATTTAGGTTGTTTGAAGTCAACCCGCTATGGAACTTTATTGACGAAGATCTGAAAGGTCTGAAGTAGACCTTTCTTTTTTTTGTTGTTGTTGTTGTTGTTTTTGGGTCACACTCGGCAGTGCTCAGGGGTTACTCCTGCCTCCATGCTCAGAAATTGCTCCTGGCAGGCACGGGGGACCATATGGGGCACCGGGATTCGAACTGATGACCTTTTGCATGAAAGGCAAATGCCGTAGCTCCATGCTATCTCCCGGGTCCCTGACCTTTCTATATATTGACCATCACTACTAATAACTTTCCATTGATCTTAATGGTTACTGTTGTCTGTCTCTTAGAGTCAACCTTCTACTTACCAAAGACAAATATTAAACTAAAGGAAATACTTTTCACTGTTATATCTAAGTACCTAAAATAGTTCCCTATACAAAATATATAGTCAATAGCTATTTGACTATAGATATATTCTTCATCATTTCAGATATGTTTCTTTATCATTTCACTTGCCCTTGTGTTTTTTCAAGCATTTTTGCTTTATTTTGTTTTGGTGCCATTCTGATAGGGCTCAGGACTAACTCCTACTCTGCATTCAGGAATTACTCCTGATGGTCTCAGGGATGACATAGAATGCCAGGAACTGAATCTGGGTTTAATCACATGCAAGGCAAGTGACTTCCTTGCTACATTATAACTCTGGCCTCTTTCCTAGCTTTTAAAAACTTTAGTGTGATATTATACACAGTAAAGGACAGCATATTTAGCAGAAGTAATTTAACATCTAAAACTCAGTTTAACATCACTTCCTAAACAAGTAATTTTTAAAAAGTTGAGGCAGATAACTTATAATTTGATCTTCATTTGTTTTCTCTAGACATGCATTGTGAAATTGCCATGAAACAAGTAATTAGGTGAGACACAGGGCAAATGTTATTAAATAATTCTTGAGCATGGAAATAGATAGAATGTAAATTGCTATATCACTAAAGAAATAGAAAATTGTTATTTATAATAATCTTCTAAAAATCATGACTCCCCATCTTAATGATTTTTATCCACCAACTTATTCAAAAATTTTAAACTAATAAGGGTCTTCAGTCTTACCTAGCTAGGGAAAAAAATGCATCCTTTGAGTTCAATAGTTTAAACTCAAATTAGTTTTTTGGATAACTAAATTCATTTATCAGTACTATAAAGCCTATGGATTTTGATAATTATATACAACTGTAAAATAATCTTACAGAATAGAATTCCCTGTTGATATTTGTGCTTAGTAAAATTTCACATCTTAATCCCTTTAGCAATTATATTTAAAACTAGAAATGGACTCCACTAGTGAATATAAGAGTACATATTGCTTTGTCATAACATGTCATAATTCAGTTTAGGCATTTTTAGGTTTTGTCCATAGTATTCTTGACTTTAAGCTTTATTTATTTATTTATTTATTTTTGGTTTTTGGGCCACACCCGGCGACACTCAGGAGTTACTACTGGCTATTCGCTCAGAAGACGCTCCTGGCAGGCACAGGGGACCATATGGGGAACCGGGGGATCAAACCAGGGTCCGTCCTAGGTTAGCGCAGGCACCTTAGCTCCAGCGCCACCCCCCCCCCGACTTTAAGCTTTAAAGGGAGGATGAGGTTTTTATTCACAAATCTTCTTTTTTCCAAAACAAAACACAGATGTTCTGAATATAGTTTCACTATTAACAATATTGAAAGAAAAGAGAAGATATTTGTAGGGGACATTCTTAGCAAGCAGAGATAATTCTTAGAATAAAACAGAGAGGAATAAAAAAGTAAAATTAAATTTTTTACTTTCCCTATCTGCTTCATAAAAATATGCAGAAAGTACACTCATATAGTATCAATTTATTAGAGGGAAGTTAAACAGAGCATGCTTGTGTGCTTGTGTGCAATTTCATAGTTGAGAATAGAGAAAGAGACCAAAAAATATAGGCTGTTAAAACCCCAGGATGTGATACAACCCTGTAGATAAGGCAGATTATAACTCAGGCGAAACACTGCAGAGTAATCCTTGAGCTGCTTGTTTCAGATATTTCTGAAAAATACAATGTTTCAGAGATCCTGGTGATGTATTTAGACTTCCCAATTGTGCCCAAATCAAGGAGTAGATAACCTAAGTCAGAACAAAACTGAAGGTGTAACAGATTCTGAGTAACACAGACCATGAATGTTTCTGAGAATGCCAGCAGGCCTGAGAATGTGAGGGTAATTCTTACTTTACCCTGCTGAGTACTCAGTACAGCATTCTGGTTGTAACCTGCTTGCTCTTCAAATTCAGCAGGAGCCCACAGAGTTCACTTTTTCCAACTTCCTCCAGGTTTAGAAAACATCTAGGGAAAAAGTCCTTACAGACTTTGGAATTGAAATCTGCTGAAAACCTGTTAGAATTACTTATACTTTTCAACTGTTGAACTTTTTGTTTTGTTTTTCTGTTTTCCCTTATGAGCAGAAATCAATTTGAAGGGATGGTTAAATAGGCTAAGGAAACTGAGGAAAGTAAAAAAATATTTTGTACAACACAGCCATATGTGCAGATATTCAAACTGTTCTCATGGGCTTGGTTCTAAGGGGAAAAAAAAGGCTAAAACAGACCAAAAAATTCTAATAATCTATAAAATAACTTGTTGGTTTATGGGATTTCATTTAGCTTATGAATTATCAGTATAATATAAATGTTCTTTAATGTGGACATGAAATATTCTTGAAAATCTTTTAAAGTCTAGAAATACAAGTGCTATTTCTATTCCATATTTTGAAAAAGAAAACTCTTAATTTGATATTGTTTACTGTTATAGTAAGGTTAGAGATATTTTTAGAGTGTCAGATATAAAACCTAATGTTTCCACAAACAAAACAAGGACTCTATCACTGAGCTATACACTAGGGCCTAGAAAAGCTATCAAATCTAGTCTCAATTAGTAAGTAGTAATTGGTAAATTATGCATTAGTAGCAAAGTTCTAAATGATATATAAGATAAGGATTTTCGGCTAGGACTTTGAAAATATTACCCAATACAACAGTTATAATCAGGAATTGGACAGACATCAAGCTATGATTTTTCAGACCAACCAGATATATTCTATATTTTCTTAAACCAGACAGGAATATACCTGTGAAGTCTACAAGTTTAGGTAATAGATATTTCTCAAATTTAAAATTAATATTCCTCAGAAAATATTTAAATTATAATTTTGGACAGAAATATAAGATATGGGACCAGATCAGTGGCTCAAGCGGTAGGGCATTTGCCTTGCACACGCTAACCTAGGACAGACTGTGGCAGACTGGCAGACTGTGGTTTGATCCCCTGGCGTCCCATAAGGTCTCTCAAGCCAGGAACAATTTCTGAGTGCATAACCAGGAGTAACCCCTGAGCGTCACTGGTGTGTTCCAAAAGGCAAAACAAAACAAGACAAAACTAAACTAAACAAAAGCAAAAAAAAACAACAGCTAAGATTCAAGAATTAGAATAGCCCAAATTGTCAGATTGTATGACATGTGTACAGGACCCCTAGGTTCAACCCTGCTGCTAAACAGTACTAGAAGTGACCTTTTAGAAACAAGCACTTTAGAATAACTCTGAAGCACTCCTGGGTATGACCCAAACCAACTCTCTGATTAAAAAAAGTAACAAATTTCAAGTCATATATAACTTTTATTTTAAGCAAAAATTACAATTCACTTAATTAGAAGACAAGATGAAAATGGAAGGTAATATAAACTCGTTTAACAATAAAATTACAAATTGTATTAACACTGACTTTATGCAACTAAGTGAACTAATCACATTGCATATAGTAGAATGTTTCCCAAATATTAAATACTCACATTCAAATCCAGAACTCTTGTACACAAATTACGTCATATTTAATGCAAAATGTGTGTATGTACAACATCGTTATGAATATATAGCATGAATCTGTCACATTTTTCTTTCTTAGTACACAGTGAAAATTATGACATATGAAGGCAGCGTATAAGAGACATTAAATCAGCTTTGATCCCATTATTAAGAAATCCATATAATATTGGATTAAGACAACAGGACATCATGCCTAACAAATGACAGATGCAGTACACCAACTTGAAATGCCTATTTGAAATAAGGTTATCATTAAAATCAGTCACCACATGGAAAAGATGTAGTGGCATCCAGCTAACAGCAAACACTAATATCAGTATGGTCAGTCTGTAGAAAACACTGCGAGATCTCTTTTTGATTCGCATGATTGAACGATTTACTCTTATTTCATGAACATTGGAGTTTTCTTCAGGCTTCATCTCAAAGCATGTTGGGACTCCTGGTATGAATTTACTGGATGAACAAGGCTGACTTCTCATACAGCTCAAATTTTCTGGAAGCATTCTTAGATGGTTCTCTTGAGGAGGTCTTGGTGGAGCAGGTAAAACACATGCTGTCTTTTTACTGTATCGTCTTCTATGTTTTCTAATGAATGAGTAACTCCATTTATGGCTACTGGTGAGCTTCAACTGAGTCCCACTCTTTTTGGATGGATTGGAAGGATGAAGAGATAAGTTGATCATTTCCTTTTCTTCTTGTTTGTTTGGTTTGTTGGATAATCCACAGCTTACACTCCTACAGACACTGGTATGACTGACAGTGAGACAAACTAAAGGCAGAATATATTGAACTAACAATAAAGAGATAGTGAAAGCTATTCTGTATGAATCTGATGGCCATGATTCCACACATAAATACCGACTACTCAGTAGTGCCGAGTCAAACGTTTCCTGCAGTTCTACAAGACGGTGAAAAACTGGGAGAGGGGAACAAATGACAAAACCTAATGTCCACACAGTAGCTATCAAGAAATAGCCATGGTTTGCTGTTAAATTATTAGATATAGGATGTTTTATCATATGGTACCTGACAATGGCAATTGATATCAAAATTAAAGTTGAAACAAGAACTGACACACATTGAAGGAAAGGCATAACATGGCACATGACTTTGCCAAACATCCACTGATCTAGCAAGACAGAGGTCAGAGTAAAAGGTGAGCAAAACAGCACAACCAAGATGTCAGAAAAGGCCAAATTTCCTATGAGGAAGTTGACTGTTGTCTTCTGATTCCGCTTTCTCATGAGAGCCATTAAAATAAGTAGATTTCCCATAAAACCAAGAAGACTTACAAATGTATAGAGTCCAATCAAAAAATACTGTAGGTCATCTACACTACTTTTATAATCATCCCAGACCGGGAAATCAGAATTCTGTGTGGCAGCAGTAACATTCTCTTCAGTAAGTGTTCTGTTATAATGAACTTCATGCTCTAAATCCATATTATAGTTCTGCATAGAATAAAAACACATTAACACCTTGAATAAATGACATGACTGTAATATTAATCCGAATATAAGAAATTATAATTACACAATGCAATATTTTTAATTAAAGAAGAAAAAAGTATATATGGGAAAGAACATCAATATACCTAATTTACAATATTTTATACATTTAATTCTCTAGTCTAAGTGGCTGATATATGGGATGATTATATTATCTTATCAAACAGTTCTGTTTCTACCCACATCTCAAGGCCAAAATTGAAAGTCTTGGGTTGAATGTGATTTTTCTCTTCCTAATCCGCAAATTGTTTATATCTGTCAAAAGTCACACATCACAATCCGCTTTTCTTTGCAACTGTAATGCATGCTTGTCTTCCTTAGTTATTTAAAAGCAAGAGAAAAGAAGGCATCTCCTCTTATTCATTCTATAATACATGGCACAGTATCACAAATAGAATGTAAAAATTAGATTTACTTTAAACATATAAAGTTCGTATTTAGATGATAAAGTTCTCATGTGATGACAGTTTTTAGTGTTAGTTTTCATGGACTTAATAACTGTAGTATAATGATATAATTATTCTTCTAAACTTAATGTATAACCTTTTAAAGTGAAATATTTCAAAATTTCAGAATCTTTTTCTTCCATTTATTCTTAGACCCTACACTCATAGTTGCACTGATACTGCCTTCAGTTAAAAGCAAAACTGGTACAAAGTGACTCACAAAAGCCTACTGAATCATCTTATTTATCATATTTTTAGTTTATGGCCATCCTTGTCTACCCTGAGTAGGTTAGAGGGGGCATCTAAACAAATCAGTCTTTATTGTATTTCCTGACTAATTTCCTGTATTTCAATGACTTTCTACCTCTCTCTAGTTTGTGTGATACTATTTATATTTAACACATGTGCAGACATTTGTTTGTGTCATTCTATAAAATGTATCTTTTGACTCACTTTCTTGAAACAATCCTTTTTTAATGAGTAGCTACTGATTGTCTTTTCTATTATAAAATTGCCTTTTCTATAATAAATCAAGGAGAAGAGAGAAATCAGTTGATTCTTACAATGGCTTTGTTGGAACAGATTACTGTAAATTTTAAAGAAATAAGAAATACAGCAAGCGGCATTTGTGGTAATAGCAAGAATGTGGTTTTCAGTACCGCAATTGATTTCTTCAATTGAATATCATCTTTTCTTTCTAATAAATAGACTCCAACTGTGATAAGGAAAAATCTCTTCTTACACCAGAAATAATGTTTATTATTGTTGTGCAGTTATACTAAGTAAAAATGTATGACTAATTATCTTAGAAAAGTATTTTCTCAGGTTTAACATAATAGAAATGAGTTGTGTTATAAATATGACACATTAGGGAGAGATGAAATATAAGTATACAAATATGTGTATATGTGAAATTATCACTATGTGTGTATATGCGTCAATCTGTTTACACAGACATATATTGAAGTCACTAAAATCAACACCATCAAAGGACCCCAGAAATAAAACCAGGGACTATCCACATAGAAAATTGTGATACTTTAGCACTTCAGAATGTTAAATTAGATTTTTTCATTGACACAACCTATATTATATAATCAGCATAAAACTAAAAATAACCAAATATATTTACTGTATGTTTGTATTTAAAAGAAGTACATCAAATCATATAGTTTGGCAACAAAGCTTTTTCCTTCAAACATAAACACCTAAAATAGTTAGCAAATAAAGAAATTGTCGTGATTATTCATTGTGCACAGGACAATCTAAGGGTAGCACATCTTTCTCTTTCTAAGAAATACTATTTTACATAGCACTTTAAAGAGGAAATCTCTTTCCTCAATGAAAGGCTGTTAATAAGAATTAATGGTTCTTTTATTCATTCAACTAAAATTTGCTGAACATTTAATAGGGTATGTGCTCTGGTAGGCTAGTGTACAAGACCTTGTGTGAAGACTACCAATGAGGGATAAATTAAGATTATACAAGAAGTCACTGAAAAAGTTAAGAAGTTAGGTATATGTTTAAAGGCCCTAAAATGTTTATGAATAAAATGATTATGAATGAATGTACAAATAGCAATTTCTGGTCATGGTCTTTTTTTTTTTTCACAGTAGCATGAATACTTACTTGCACTGTTGCTGAATATAATGGAGAATTATTTGTATCTATTGATAAACTTATACTTTTTTATGTTCTTTGCATTCCTAATATTTAATATGCATGTTAATTTTTGTTGTGACTATATCATCAGCCATTTCTTCCTCTTGTCCCCAAGCATTCAACACAAACACATGCATACAAAATACATATTAATCTTTTCTAACACTGAATGTGAATCTTTGCTCCAATGAGTGAATTTTCACAACTAAATACTAATGATTACTGCAGATGGAGTCTAGGAGGTGAGGGAGAGAAATCTAAACTGTTTCCTTATACAACCTACTACTAGGAAACAAAACAAATACAAAAAAAAAGATGCAACAAATAGCTTAGTAAACCTTTTACAATAATTTAATTACCTCATTGCAAACTATAATAATTTCACAAATTTTCTTTTGCTGTAGTTAAAAAATAATTTCATTAACACTTACCTCTAAACAAGCAATATGAAGTGTATTATTTTAAGCTTGCCAAAAGGGCAGGCTTGGGAGTGGGTGGGAGTTGAAGACAATGGTAGAGGGGTATTTTACACTGGCAGTGGAATTGGTGTAACATGGAATGGCAAAAACAAATGTATTATGAGCAACTATGTAAATCATGGTGCTTAAATAAATTTTTAAAAAGTTTTTCCTTATATGTAATTAAGGAATATTTTAAGTATCTTAAATCTTATCTAGTAATATTTGAGCATTATTTTTAAAATTGAAATCAAAAGTAGAGGAACTTACCAGTTCACTTGCTTTATCCTGCAAAGCACAATAGGAAAGTCTAGAATAGAAATACAAATTTGTTTAATGATCTGCTTTCTAACAAGTGTTATAGTGAATGACATTGACATTGAATTTTATCCAATATATGTTACATAGAAAAAGTAACAGTATACATAAGCTCAGAAAACTAGATATGGCAATTATGAAACATAACCAGAGAAATTATTTTAAAATAAAATATTTGAAAATAAACCTGATATTGACTATGAAACCTTTGTTTTTTATAAATTATAAGAATTAAAAAAATACCAAAGTTTTGCTTTCCACCAAAAGAATTTCCAGGCTGAAATATAAAATTTTAAGAAAACCCCTCTGTAAGTTCTATAACAAATCTGGCAATATTTTTAAAGATGTCTTTGTAAAGACCTGCAGTAATTTTCTTATTAAAATTGAGCTCTACTAGACACCATGACAAAGGAAAGCTTCTGAATAGGCCTTAGGTCTAAAAAAAAAAAGGTCTAAAAAAGTGTAGGAGGAACAGCAGGGAAGTCAAAAGCCTCTAATCAGGTTCATACACATTTAAATCAGGTTTCTTTGTTGGGATAATTTCTTAAAAGGCTCATCGACTCACAAAGGAAGCCACTACATAGGATAAAATAAATGTGATTATCCCCTTCTCTAGCCATGCTCAAATATCAACTTGCTTATTTTACTGTCTTCTTAAACAAGGGCTAGAGTCCATGTTCTTAAACTATTTCCACGATTTATTTTTAAAGCAGAAGGTGGCAAAAATGGAATTGGGAAGATAAATACAGCTCTGTTCAGCTGACACTCAAGCACGCGCCACTCTCTTTCCCCCAAATCTAGCAGCAGACGACTTTCTCTGCTCTGGAGAAATCCGAAATCAAGAATTGCAACTGGGGGGCTCAAATTCGTCCAGGAAACTAGAAGCTATTCCTCAGGTTTAGGGCATTTCGCCAGGGGATTCAAAACGATGGAGTCAAAGGTTAATCTTTACCCCGTGACCTTGGGGATAACACATTTTCTGGTTTCTGGAATTCGAGGTGCCTGAAAGCATCAAGGACCACATGGATCCTCAGAAGCCACCGGTCTCTGTCCTGCGTGGGACAGCAAAGGTCCGGCAACCCTGGTGGCTTCGGTGGGACGGTGTCTGCGGCCTCGCTGGATCGTGTCCAGAGCCCAGCACCACCCACGGCTCCTTCGCAGCTCCCCAGTCCAGGGACCGGTGGGCCATCCCGGCCCCATCAGCCAGCCCAGACCCCAGGGGCCAGTTTCCCGGGCTCGGAGCGGGGTTCGGCCGTGCTAGCACCCCGGTGAGTGCTCCTCCCATAAGCTGGGCGCGGGCTGGTCCCTTCCGCGCCCTCTCAGCACACCAGACAATTTGGGGAGGTCCCGTCCCCTCTTCCCTCCAGTCCCTACTTTCTCCCTCTTTGATCTGCTGGCTTCTCTCCGTCGATCTCCCTGGACCCCCGAGAATGCCTTGAGACTCGAGTGCAGGGGGTTCTCCTCCCCAGGGCATCGCCCCTCCTAACCCCGCC
>PVKC010016974.1:0-20461 GCA_004027635.1 Crocidura indochinensis
CCATGTTAAAGTTCTTTGTCATTTTTATTTATTTATTTTAAAACCTTATTTATTTTATTTATTAATTGATTGATTGAGTTTTGGGGCCACACCCAGCAGCACTCAGGCGTTACTCCTGGCTTTGTGATCAGAAATCACCCCTGGCAGGCTGGTGGATCATATTGGATGCTGGAAATCAAACCAATTCCCTCCTAGATCGGCTGCATGCAAGGCAAATGCCCTTCCATTAAACAATCTCTCCAGCCCCTCTTTGACTTTTAAATCTCTCTCTTAGGCATCTTATCCTCACTATGGAGTAGAGGTACAGGCCTCTCTGTTCCATTAACTCTGTGCTGTTTGCTTTCATAGGCTGAGGGTCCAACCTATGCTGAGGGCCAAGGGAAGGAAGCTATTACTTGCTTGGGATTTTCACATGAAGGCAAAATGTCTTTTGACCTCAAAACACCATCCTTCAGAAAAAGTAGATGGTTATGTCTTGGTGTCTAATGCTGGCCTCCTTTTTCCCCCACATACTTCAATGTCATCTGCTAAAACAGATGATGCTCTTCAAACCTTATAGCATCTATTGTGATCACTTTCCTCTCTTCTTTTTCTAATGGACTCAGAACCCTGGATCTGGAAATTAATTTTAATAGTATCTCTGCATGAAGGGAATAAAAATGCCTTGTTGAGTTTCAGCTATTTTCCTTAGAAAGCTGTCAGTCACAGTGATGGACAGGAAGTACATTTCTCTCAAATAAGTTTCTGTATACCTCTCACCTTGTCCTTTTCATTTTATTCTACCCCGTGATGACTGGCAGTGGCTTCAATTTCTCTAAAGCATAGGTTCTGCATTGTTGGCAGTGTTCCCATCCCCCCTTTTCCATTTCAACAAAATACATCTACATCTGCTTTTTTTCTTTAAGTTGACAAGTTGCCTAGACTGTTAAATAAAAATATCAATGGTGTGTTTTCCTTCCCTGGGGTGTTCTTGAATGAGGTATGGCGTATGTTTTAAGCAGTGCTAGCAGAGCTTGTGGCTGAATGACTATGCCATTCAGTGCAACATAAGATGTGAAAGTGTCCTGTGACCCTTCTCTTAGACCTGCTTAGACATTGGGGTCTATGCATGCACAAAATAAAATCTCTTAAGAGTCTTTAAGTATATAGAACATTGTGGCATGGGATGCACTTGGGGAACATTGCTGGAGGGAGTTCGACACTGGTGGCGGGATTAGTCGTGATTCATTGTAGATCTGAAACCCAAATATGAAGGGTTTTTTAATCACAATCAAAAGAAAAGAGAACATTGGCTATAGAACAACAGACATAGCAAGAAACAGCTTCTGCTCTCTTGGTGTTTGACAGGGGACAAGTCATCAAGGAATTGTAGATTTGTTGACTGCTTTTCTATAAAAGGTGAGATCTTAAACCTTAGTAATGTGAGACAACATGGACTTACTATTTCACTCAGCTTTGGAGACTCAAGGAACTGAAAATGACAGTAAATCTTGGTGGCAGGCCTAGAAGAGTCTCCAGGTTGTTGGCCAGGCAGACATCTCTGAAGATAGGCGAGGGCTGGAGTAAAGCTTTGAAGATCATCCTTATATTGTGAACAGGAGCCTTTGACTTCTTACTGAGACCGAATGAGACTTTTCCAAGCATTACTGCTGAAACAGCTTTCCCCAGAGCCACAAATACTAGAGAAGGGTCAAGGATGGAAAAGAGATTCTTTCAACAACAAATCTCAAGTGTCCAATTCCACTTTTGCCATGTTCCATGTATTTATCATACTAATAAGCCTGAAACCTAGGTAGGGAAGACTATATAAGACTTACACAATCTATCCCTCCAAAGGCACAATTGTTGGGTACCACATGTGATTTGTGTAAAATGGGACTTGTGGCTGAATTGTATTCCTTTTTGTTTATTTTGGGGCCACATCTGGTTATGAACAGGACCTATTCTTGGCTCTACACTCAGAAATAACTCTGTGCTCAGGGGACCATTTGGGGAGCTAGGGACTGAACTCAGGTTAGCTATATATAAAGACAAATGCCTTGCCCTCTGTTCTATCATTTTGGGCCCCAATTTTATCCTTTTTTTAATGGGTCAAGTGTGCAACATATTTTTGGGGGAAAGTCGATATTGATCTAGTCACTTGAGAAACACATTTATCACATGCTCATTGTTCATGTGTATGTGAGTCTATTTCTGTACTTTCTATTTTGTTTCATTAGTCTATTCGTTTGCCATTATGAAACCTTAACTACAGAGGCATTGTAGTTTTAGCATACCTTGTAGACCTCTTATCCTAATCCAAAGCTCATTGTTTCATTTTTTTCCTAGACATTATTATCTGTTTTTACCCATATGAATTTTGACATTAATTTGCAAATTCCAAAAAAATCCACATTATATCATTTCTATTAACTTTATACATCTAGACAGTTGACATCTTTATGGTGTTGAGAATTTCTTATAAAGATATAAAAGTATGGCTTCCCATTTCTTTTTTTTTATTTTTTTTGGTTTTTGGGCCACACCTGGTGACGCTCAGGGGTTACTCCTGGCTATGCGCTCAGAAGTCGCTCCTGGCTTGGGGGACCATATGGGAACCGGGGGATCGAACCCCGGTCCGTCCTAGGCTAGCGCAGACAAGGCAGGCTCCAGTGCCACCGCCCGGCCCCAAGGCTTCTCATTTCTTATTTTTTATCTTTTAGATTGTTCTTTGAGTTATTTTATATAGATTTTGATTACTTCCTGTTTAGTTTATTCCTGGCATTTAATTTTTACACTATGCATTTTCTTGAATTAGATTATCTATCTGATAATTTAGGCATACGAAGACTATTATATTTTGTAGTTTAATTTTTTATCCTGCTATTTTGTTCGAACTCTTTGTTTCATCAGTTTGTTTAGAACCTATCATTATAAAAACACAGTTTTATTTTTTTCTTAATCTTTATTGCTTGAAAGTATATTATTTAATTTCACTGACTAATAATTCCAGTAAAATATTAGTGGTTTATCTTGCCCTTTTTAAACATTGTTTAGGAAATTAGCATATCTTCATTAAGTACAATGGTACAGACACAGACACATATAAAGATATGTGGTCTTTATGTAAAAAATGTAGTTACCTGAGCATGAAAATACAGTACAGTCTAGGTCACTTGCTTTGCACATGGACTGACCTGGGTTCAATCCTCAGTGCCCATATGATCCCCTCAGTTCCAATAGGAGTGATCTCTGAGAACATAGACAAGAATAATCCCCAAGTACTGCTGGGTGTAGCCCCCAAACAAAGCAATCTAGTTAGACATCCATTCTTAAGTATTAAGCATCTGTTCCTATTTTCTCAAGAGGCTTTATTAGGAAAGGAAATTGAATTTGCCAAAATCCATTGTAGCATTTATGATGGTAATAAGTCGGTTAGACTTGTTCATATATTGATTTATATTAATATGTTTGTCACTTTGTGCCATCATTTCCTTCTTTATATAAACCATATAATTTTAAATTTTATAACTGGAAGTTATATCTTTGACTGATCCACCCATTTTTCCTCATCACCAAAAACCCTTCCCTCAAAAAGCATCTCGGACTATTCAGCAACAGTTTCTCATTTTTGATATCCCATGCCCTGTAACTTTTGTCTTCATAAATTTGTATCATCTGGATATTTCATGTAAGTGGAAAGTTATATAGTTATTTCACTTCGCACACTGTCTTAAATTTTTATTCATGCTATAGCATATATCAGACTGTTTCCTTCCTTCCTTCCTTCTTTCCTTCCTTCCCCTTCTTTCCTTCCATCCCCTTCCTTCCTTCCTCATCCTTCCTTCACCTTTCTTCCTTATCTTTCCTTCCCCTTCCTTCCCCATCCTTCCTTCTCCTTCCTTCTTTACTCATCCTTCCTTCCTTACTCATCATTCCTTCCTTCCTTTCTTCCTTCAATTCCCTTCTTTCCTTCTATCCCCTTCCTTCCCCGTCCTTCCTTTACCTTCCTTCCTTATCCTTCCTTCCCCTTCCCCATCCTTCCTTCTCCTTCCTTCCTCATCCTTCCTTCCTTCCTCATCCTTTCTTCCTTACTCATCCTTCCTTCCTTTCAAGATAATTGAACATGGAATATAGATAGGCACTTGCATTTTGTTAAATTGCTAATTGTGTGATTGTCTGGTAGCTCAAGCTGTTATTCTAGGGCTTGGAATTCTTGTAAGAAAGCCTTATGATATATGTTAATTTACTCTAGTCATTAGATTGGAAATGTGACTGGCATGGAAAACACTTAATTCTATCAATAAAGGAACTTAGGCACTCAAAAGTCCTAGGATCCTATATTCAAAGGCTATGTGAACTTTTTTTGCTTTATTATTTGTATTTTTATTTATTTTTATGTATCATTTATTTATTTATTTATTATTTTGTATCATTGTAATAGAAGCATTTGAATTTAAAGGAAAGTTTAAGGATTTTTAGGAGACAAACACACCTAATTTTCTTTGCCTATGAATAGTTCTTTTTGTCTGTTTTTTTTTATCAATATGAGAAGCAGTTGTACTCTTTCTATAAAATCACTCTTAAAGGGTGAGTTGCTGTCATATATGTCTTCCTTATTCAGTGTCTCTTGTTGAGAAAGTTTAGTAATTGATAAAATTTGTATTGTTGTGTGCTGATAATTAAAAATATGACAGGTCTTGTGACTCATTTGGAAGCTGTTTCCTCCCTTTGCCAGTGTGGTACAGGAGAGATGGGACAATAGATTTTTGGAATTTTGGGGACATGAATATTAAGTTATAATATTTGAGGAATTACTGGGAGCACAGATAAGTCTTCTGTCTTATCTTCTACTTGGTTGTGTACTAAATGAGTACATTGAGTTGATGTGGGAGGTCTAAGTTTGATTTCTAGAACTCTGAGGTCTCCTGAGTATTGCTAGCAGTAACCTCCAATTACCACTGTTTGTGTTGCCCAAACCAAAGTAATAATAATACCCCTAATAACAATAATGTACTGACTTAGCTTTCATGCAGTGTTTCTACCATAAAGGTGTTGTTGCTTTTATTAATCAAGTGGAGGTTATAGAGTTATAGAGTTGTTGGCTTCTTTGTTTCTGTCCCTTCTTGGAATGCATAGGCATATATTAGCATTTAATGCATTTTGAAAAATTCTTTTTGGATCAGAGGTGTGGTTCTGCTTGTTCAGAATTCTGAATGTATTTGTGCTTAGGCTTTCCATTAGCAGGAACATATATTTGCAAACTGTATGCTCTGAATTTGGTCATGAAGCCCAACTTGGGTTCTCACCTCCACTTGCTCTGTTTTCTAATCAGTCTTTGGACTGGAGATATACTGTCAGGTCAGTCTAGCAGCCATATGGCTTGGGGGAAAGGTCAGCTCTAGATATGCCTCCCCAGCTTAGATATATCAGTAAACTTGAGTGTACTGAAAATCTGCCATTCTGTGTTTACAGCTGTGTATTGAGGGCTAAAGAGATAGTATACTGGGCAAAGTGCTTGCTTTGCAATAGCCAATGCAGGTTTGATCTCCAGAATTGCATATGGTCTCTTGAGTATCACCAGGAATGAACCCTGATGCAGAATCAGGAAGGACTAAGTATTGAGCACCACTGGTGTGCCTAACAACCATCCTCCTACCTCAAATAAAATTCCAAAAAACAAAAACAAAAGAATAATAAAAGCAACAGGAAAAAAAGCCCCAAACCTCATACTCAATTTCATCTCCTTTTATTTGCCTGTGTGAATCAGATGGAGAATAAAGTCATTTTATCAGGCAATATGTACTTGTCTTGAAACTATTATTAGTATAGGGCACCTAATTCTTGTCACATGGTTTTATAGGTATAGGGCACACTTTCATGCCCAGCTCTCAAAACTTTAGAACACTATTTCAGAGATAAAACATGTAATGAAGGTTTTTATTAAAGTATGTAATCTGCATGTTTATAGAAAATTCTCAGTAACTCTATACATCTATATTTTTAGTAAAGATATTTATTACTTAATGTTTATAGGCTTTGTTTATGAATTACTGAAAACCCCTTATTTCTATAATTAAAATGTCATTTTAATGTATGTGCATGAGGCAGTATTTTCTGTGACTAAATTTGGCACATGTGATTTATCTAATAAGATTATAGATGTGTAGATCAGAAATTTATGTGAGCCAATATTTGAAAGAAGTCATCCTGAAGCAGCCAACCACATGAACTCTGCCCATTACATAAATTAAGAATTTTTGAGTGTCAAAGTTTCAGGAATAAAGGCTGGCTTCCCCTATCCCCCTTCCAAAGGGGTAGATAGTGAGCTGCAAAGGAATGATTTTTCTTATTAGAATTAAGCCCTCCAAGGTGAGAAGTGAGCCTCTGTAAACTTTCAGGTACTTACAGAGCATCTACTGCTTGTTTTATCTTTATAAGCCCAGATTCCAATTTTATCCTGAAGTTAGGTCAGTGTAGGAGAGATTGTGGAGGTTAGAGAAGGGATAAATTCAAACAGGGATCAAATCCTGGATTGCCCCCATTTTCTGTATTGCAGAAACATGGGAACCTAAAGAATTCACAAGAAGCAGCATTCTGTGATGAAAATTCAAGCTTTAGGGAAAACAAAGGAAGACAGCTACGCCTTGCCTAAGGAAGCAGTGAGTTTCTGCTAATCAAATACCAACTATCAAGTACTCCAAGCTCATAGTCACAATGCTGGGAAACCAATCTGACTATTATTTCATTTTGTCTCTTTCTGTAACAACCATCATCAATGCTATGGGTTTCTTGTTTCATGGGTGAGTTAGCATTGACAATAATACAAATCTTTTCCAGCAAACCAACATTCTAGATCTTGAACTGCAGCATCTGTTCAGATGACGAAAGGTACCAGCAAGCTGAAGTGACTCGATTAGGCTTTAATGTCAACATAAAATCATAAAATGTGTATTTTTACACATCTGTGCTCATCACCAAAATTGCCTTTTATACAAAACCCAATTCTTGTCATTAGTTTTTAAAGAAAATTCTTAGAAAATCAGCAAATTATTGAGCAAAGAGATCCCTTAAACAGAAAGGATAAAAAGTCATCTTGGAGATGCTCTGAATCTTTATTTTATTTATAATAAATAAAAATTTATTTACTTATAAATAAATCTTTTTTATTTATTATTTCGTGTTTCACCTGGATTGTTTGGGCTTCCTGAGAGTGTGGGAGTAAGGGGTCAGCCCTACTTGTTTCTGAGCAGGTGGGTGGGCTTGGTATAGCACAAGCTAAAAAAGATGTCAAAAATATGAGTACCAGGAAAAAGCAGCAGAAGAGTAAACAAAATTTGTCTTTTTCAGATTTGTTCCTTCTTGGATTGCTCTGTAACAAGTCACTGCAGTGACTGATGGTGGCACAATAGTTAACAACGATGTGAGTATGACAGTGGTATGATTTGATGACCTGGTAGATTGTACAATCTATCACATGGAAGGTCAGACACATCAGCTTTTTCTATAGAGGAAGAATCTTGTTCTAGATTCAGTTCTTCCTCTCTATTTCCCTGTGTTCCTCAGCATGGTGACTCAGGTCTGAAAAGGCAAGTTTTCTGGAAATAAAGCAGGAGCTACAAGACAGTATCTCAACCTTCCTCCACGTGTGCGTGTGTGTGTGTGTGTGTGTGTGTGTGTGTGTGTGTGTGTGTGTGTGTGTGTGTGATACCCCATCCATTGTGCTGAATTTTACAGGGAATAGCAGTACAGGATAAGGACAGAAAATTATCAGGACAGGTATAAGCAGTCACAAGTAGCCCAGAGTTGGCAAGAGGGCAAGAGCATCCATGGAGGCCAGCGGATTTATTAAACTGAAATGGGGGGCCTTGGGGGAGGGCAGCAAGATTTTACAGGAAGCAAATAGAACTTGGAATTGAAGAGGTTAAGGAATGGAGGACTTGGAACTTGGTGGAGGGATCTTGAAATTATGCATGAATTGGTGAAAATCAATCATCTCAGTGCTATTATGAATTATACCTCAATAAAAAGCAAATAATTCAGTAAAAAATTATAAAAATGAGTATTAAACTAAAATAAAAAAGCTAATGAATAATAAGAAAAGGCAGGAATAATAATAAGATACTCTTAATAATAAAAATAATAATTAAAAAAGGTATTAGGACACATATCTTGCTGAGCTTGCTGACTGTTGTTTGTGGGAGTCTCGACCACAGATAGGGGCTGGGGAGGAGGAAGATAGGGCATGGGTGGTGGGAATGTTGCACTGGTACTTTTTTTTTTATGACTGAAACCCAACTACAAATATTGTTATAATCAGAGTTTAAATAAAGAAATGATTTTTTAAAAAAAGAAACCTTTTCACAGGATTTAGGTAAAGTAGAAACAAAAGATTATACACGCCTGAGCATTTTTCCTTTCTTTTTTATGAGGGAGGGTCAGACCTTACCTGGAGACTTAAATAAGAAGAAAATAGTATTCTGCTTTTACTGAAATGGTTCCTTTCTAATTCTCAAAGAATGTTACTAGTGGTTAAAAATGAATAAAAGTAAATCAAGAAACCTAAAAAATTTGTAGTGTTGGACAGCATCCCATCTCTACTGGGTTGGGAAAAATCTGGAAGTTATTTCTTGTGTACACTAAGGGGGTGATGAAGGTTTTTATCATCTTCTATCATTACTGCTGCGAGTGTATATATATTCCTTTTCTTGTAGCATTTTATCTGGTCTGATCTCAGGGGTCTTCTTGTTTTAATTTAATATATAAAGTCTAAAGTCCTAGTGTTGGAGTGAGGCCTTTCTCAGTACAGCACCTTTACCTCTGAAGAAGGGTAGAAGTGGCGAAATAATTTCACAGGCAGTTAAAGTTTCATAGAAGTCAACCAGCTTTATTTGACAGCCCTATCCGCCATGTGCATTTCCTCACACGGCTTCTATGCTCACCTTATTCCAAGCAACTTTGCTGTTTCTCCTCTGGCTCTCTCTGCCTCTGTTTCCTTTTCACTGCTCTCCATGCTTTCTTGCTGCCTCTACTTCCCCAGGCAACACCTTTTATTCTTTATTCAAAATCATAGACCCCTCTCAGGTGTCCTTGGGTCTGACCATCCAGGTGAGATTTATTTAGGGCTAGGGGGGAGGAGTTCCTTACAGGGTCTGTCTGGCAACTGGCTGCCAGGTGAGAATGTAGGGTTTCTTTTGCTTAAGTGTTGAAAATGAAAATGATGAAATCAAAATGTATTAATCATGGTTCTGTTCACAGAATTTGTTTCAAGTTTAACTTGAGCCCCCAAACTGGAACAATGGACATACCTGGGTAGCCCAGGGTAGCCAGAGTAGCCCAGGGTAGCCCAGACCTCAAAGCCTGAGCAAAGGGCAGAACCGAGGCAGCTAAGAATGTCTTACCTTTGTAATTTATTAACTTGGCATTGTCCTAGGTATACCATGAGACAAACATGAAAATAGATAAAGGGGCAATAAGCTGACGTATATGGAATGCAGGTAGAATAGGAGAGGATGCTTGTAGTTAAAGTTTGAAATTTTAAATTTGTTTCAAAATTGCTGCTTGATGATTTATGACTGATGTATGTAATGTTTCAGAGACCTTATAAAGGGGTCACAGATCAGTCTAGACTGTTGGAACCCTGGGAACCAAGTAATAATAAAATCCCGATGGGACTGGCACCACAAAATGGCAGTCTCTGTCTCCCTGGGTTTTGGGGCGATGGCCAACCCTTTGGGTTCTCTGACTCTAACATAGAAAATATGAATCCCTTTTCAGGCAGAGGTTGGAAGTTGCTTTCTATCTGGCAGAGTGAGACTTATTTACAGACTTGCTCTAACTTGCCAGAAACATACCTTTTCTCTTCCTTTTAGGAATCTCCCAAGGCCCTTTGATAAGTTGGAACAGAGCTTGGAAAATTAGACGATCCCTTTTGCAGCTAAGCTCAGTTTCTAACTTTGTTTGCTTTCCATTTACACGACGAAATTCCCCAATAGTAGCCCGTGGCCTTGTAAAACAAAACATTTTAGGTATATGAAAAATATAATGGCTTCTCAAATCTCCATTCTGATGATAGCCAGCAATAAACTCTCTCTGAAATTTCTTCTCGCTCGCTCCACACATTTCTTGAAAGCCTCAAGGGACATGTCAAGTTGGATTATTAAACCATTTGTTGATTCACTTCCCACCTGCTGACCTGAGAAGTAACTCGATAGACTTCATGATCCTCATCAGACTTCTGTTAGTGAGGTCAAGGCTCATGTCTGACAAACTCAAAATACTCGTTCTTGAGTTGTGGATTAGTCTCAATGGCTACTGTAGGTTGCAGTTAAAACCCTGTATCTCCATCATATACTACCCAATGAATGTTTACTTTTCTACAACCATCAGTTTGTGCTGGAACTTGCCTTGGCAACTTTCCTTTATGTGATGGAACGGGAAAGCAGCTTTAAGTAATTGCTGCCTAAGCAGTTTGCAGTTTGCAACCTGCTTACACCCAAAGTCTGGGTATTTAGATAAGAGCCGAGCTTAGGCTTCCCAGCCTTCCATTTTCTTTTCCTAGTCTGTCCCTGACACTGCTAAATTTTCAAACAATTTCTAAACTATGCAGAAGTACTTCAGAAGTTATTTCTTTTTTTTTTCTTTTTTTTTCCATTTTTTTAATTTTAATCATAGTGGTTTTCATAATATTCACAGTAATATTCCATTTACAAATAAATATTGAATCAGGGGAATTCCCATCACCAAGTTGTCCTCCCTCCACCTCCATTCCCATTCTGTCTCCCATATCCTCCACCCTCTCCCCAGGGTCTTCTGGATTGAGTGACTCCCTCTGTTTCTGGTTTATTACTTGGTGGTCTTATATCTGATACTGATTTCTTCCTTTCATTTTTGCATTTGGGATTTTGGGGTACACCCAGCAGTGATTAGGGACAATTCCTGGCTTGTGTTCCAGTAGTGACGTTGGCAGTGTTCAGGGTACCATATGCAATGATGGGAATCAAACTGGGATCAGTGGTATGCAAGACAAGTGACTTGCTTAATATTTTTGTCAATTATATTTTCTTTTTTCTTTCCCTATTTCCTTTTCCTAGGAATCTGTGTAACCATATGTTGAGGGCAATGCCACCAGGGTCTCCTGTGACCTTCCATGTGGCAGCTCCCAAATCGCTGTCTGAATAGAATCTGGTGTCTGGTATTTGGTAACCGAGTTGGATGTCAAGATGCAGATGATGATCTAATGAGCTACCCACCAGTTCTCTCTGCATGTCCTTTCTGCACCCCACTTTCACTTTGAGGAAGATATAACCCTGGTCCATTTTGATGTAGGTTGAATTTCTACTTAGAGGCATTTAGCTTCTCTTTCAGAGCAAGAACAAATCTCCTCTGAGAGTCCTGGGACTATCCCACCCCTCAGAGTCCAGGGAAGGCCAGTAGAAGGTATGAAAAAGGACAGTATGCTGTCCATCCACTGTCCCCACCCCAAGCACAGCACAGCCCCTGGAGACATTCCTCTAGTAGAAGAGAACATTTAGAGTCCCTAGCACTGTAACTGTTTCATGGGAGCTCCAAGTTTGGTTCCACCCCTGGGGTTGGCAGGGGTCTTTGTGGGCCCAAGATTTGGGGAGTTGTGTCTGGAAGGGGAAGGAAAACCTGGCAACTGGACTGAACCCTGGGCAGAAGCAGAGCCAGAGCTACCACATGACATTCAGCAGGTTTTCTAATACACAGGATCTGCAGGAAGCAAGTTAGCAGCATGCAAGATAAAGCCTTCACCCCTTTCTTTTTTGTAAGGCATCTCCCCTTTCTCTTTTTTTTTTTGGTAATGAACATTAGAACTGTTAATGTTTTTATTTCCTGTGGTTATTTTTCAATGAATTAAAATAATCTTATTATAAAATAATGTCTTGGGGCCAGAGCAGTGGCGCAAGAGGTAAGGCATCTGCCTTGCCCATGCTAGCCTAGGACAGAACTCGGTTTAATTCCTTGGGGTCCCATATGGTTCCCCAAGCCAGGAGCAATTTCTGAGCTCATAGCCAGGAGTAACCCATGAGCATCACCAGATGTGGTCCCAAAACAAACAAAAAAAAACTTAAATGTCTGGCATTAATAGTCTAGATGTTCTTCTATCATACATAAGAAAACCTGAAAGTAAATAAGATTCTAAGGGCAATAATAAGACTAATGTTATGGTCTATCTTTTTTTAACATAGCATCTTAGAAAATATTTTTTAAACATACCATGCCCTTAAGACATTTCTGGGGATTGTTTTTTGTTTGTTTATTTTCCTCCCTGACTTTCCAAATAGGGAAATGTTTTTTTTTTTTGAAGCTTAAAAAACAAAAACAAAAGCTCTTAGTTCTTCTTTAGGTTGATTATTCCAAAGAGAACTGAGTAATTATATTGACTGCCATAAAAATCAGAATTGAACATACTTTTCTGGAATGAAGAGAAGAACAAAGAGTGTAATTTTAGAGGTGAAATCAGAATGACAATGTTCATGTTATGTAATATTGGCCCTTTATTATCTTGATAAAGAAAGTACTACCATGGACAAGAGATGCTCTAAATGGGAGACATGTTTATTTTGGGGCTGCACACAGCAATGCTTAGAGCTTTCTCTCGGCTCTGCACTCAGGGCTAACTCCTGGCATGCTCTGGAGACCATTTGAGCTGCTAGCAAAAGAACCCATGTCAGCCATCTGCAAGACAAGCACCTTACTTGCTGTACTCTTTCTCCAGTCTCGGAATACAGTACTTTATAAATATTTTAAGAATTTTATAATGCTTTGTCAGCACCTGCAATGAAGTCTTTAAAGTAGCCCTAGTATGCAAATCATCCAAGGGCCTGATGAAGGTCCCACATCAGATTTCTGCTCAGTCATTAACAAAACCCAAGGTCTCATGTTGACTGTATGGATTAGTCTTAGAGGAAAGAACAGGAAGGAGAAAGACAAATGCATGTGTCTTTTGCACTGTAGAATATAGGGGAAAGATCAGAACTAGGGGTATGACTTAATTTGTAGAACATACATCTGATACATGTAGGCCTGGATTTGGTCTCTAGTACCACATATTCTTATCCCCCAGTATTTCTGGAAGTGCCCCCCAAGCAACACCAGAATAGAATACCAAATGCCCAGGTAAGCCTTTGCTAAGGGTGCTTCTGTGAAAAGAGAATGAGAAGAAAACAGTAAAAAAAAAAGGAAACTATTTGATTCTGAGAATAAAATAGCAGTTATCAGAGGGGAAGGAACTGGAGCTTCTGTAGGACATCATTGGTGGGTGGTGCCATAAATATAGTCAATGAATGATAAATTTCACAGTGAAGTGACATGACATTATTTCTTTTTTTATTATTGTTGTTATTGTTTTTTGGCCAATGATGCTCAGGGCTTATTCATAGTTCTGTACTCAGGTATTATTCCTGGCAGGGCTCAGGAAACCATAAGGATGCTGGAAATTCAACTCAGGTAGGGCATATGCAAGGCAAGCACCTAACCTGCAGCACTGCCTCTTCACCCATGGTGTTGTCAGCTCAAGGTTTCCTCAGAAAAAAATAAGTATATGTTGGGGTTAGAATGATAGTACAATATTAGGGTGTTTGCCTTGCATATGGCCAACTGGGGATGGAACCAGGCTCTATTCCCAATATCCCATATGGTTCCTGGAGCCTGCCAGGAACAATTTCTGAGTGCAGAGTCAGGAATAAGCCCTGAGTGCTGCCAGGTGTGGCCCAAAAACCAAAACCAAAAAAAAAAAAAAAGTATATTGTGACAAAACAGAATCTAAATTCTGATACTGAGAAATGTTCCAAAGGCATGCCAAAAATAATTATTTTTTATTGTATTAAATAAAAATATTATATTCTGTTTGAGAGTCTCTACTTTCTACTTCCAGAGAAGGGATGAGTATATTTTAAACTTTCTATCCAATAAGTCACTTTTAAAATCAGAATCTGAAGATAAACAACTATTTAAAAAGTTGACTCAATTTCTCAGTGAGTTTATATAATACAAAAATACACATGCTAGGAGAATGAAGCATTTACCATTTTTTTTTATGAAAGTGAAGGTTTTTGGGTACATTACTTCCTCAGAGACAGACTATTCATCTTTCTTAATTAAAAAGAAGTCCAACTCCGAGGTCTATTCATTATAGAAAAATCAATTCATAATTATAAGTGAAATTTGTGTTTCATTAAACAAGTTTTCCAAAAAATTGACTACTGTTCTAATGGCCTTGTTTACTTAAACAATTAAATTAGCATTTAATGAGAAAGAAAAGTTGTACCAATTAAAGACCAAAGTCATATACACACTACATTTCCCAGCAATTAATTGATAACTTGCTTACCACGGGCTATCTAACAATTAACCAGGGAAACATCCTAGGAAATAGAAAGCATTAATGCAAATTAGTTCTGGATTTGTTCTTTTTCAAATCCGTTTACCATATTATCTAATCTGGCATATGCAGAAACACCCCACCCACCCCACCACAGTACAGTTCAAAAAGACCTCTAAACTTTTCTCTTACTAAACACCGTAATTGTTTTGGAAAAATAAGTTGCTTAAGGAAGAAATTTTTTTCAGGGCAGTCTTTAGCATTCACAGGAATGTGTGTTACCAAGGAGAATCCAGAATTTTTTTACATGATGCCCACTATGTTCTGGACCAAAAATATTGGCTCTCTCAGTATCAGTTCTGCCATTTTTATTCTCACACACCTGTGCTGGGGCTGACCTCATTACAAATATCACAACTATACACTGATCCACCCCCAGAAAAAAATGATAAGTTTGTCAACCTAATCATAGAATGAGCTTTCCTAGATTTTTCTTGCCTACACTGTCCTGCTGTCAGACCTCCATAAGCATAGCACTCCATTCTGCAATGCAAGAACACTTTGATCCTCTTTCGGATGGTGCGTGGGACTTTACAGGAGTCCACTTGCCTCTGGTGGAAAAGGAGATTAGAAAGATGAGTAAGGGGCTACCTCACTATTTGAGCTGTAACTGAAGAGGGGGAGCTCCACTCTCTGAAGCCCTGGGCCAGGGTTAGGACTAAGATTGGAGAGAGAAAAGAAAGGGCAGAGGTGGAGCAGAGAGATAGCACAGCATTAGGGCATTTGCCTTGCATGGGGTCAACCCAGAAGGGACCATGTTCAATTCCAGGCATCCCATATGGTCCCCCAGCCTGCCAAGGGCGATTTCTGAGTGCAGAAATCAAGAGTGATCCATGAGTGCTGCTGGGTGTGGCCCAAAAACCAACGAACAAATCAATCAATCGATAAAGTTTAAAAACAAAAAAGAAAGGCTAAGACAGCAATGGAGGACCATATCTTCCACTCCAGTGCTGACTCCACTGGTAGTTGTAGTAAAACAGGGTTAGAGAAAATCACTTCTGGAAAAAAAATTGCTTCATTGTCCCAACTGCAACTGTTGCAATAGTCCAGTGAGAGTGAGAACAGACTAGGTAGGTAGACTGATAAAAAGATCTCTGGGCCAGAAAGAGGGTGCAACAGGCAAAGTGCTTGCCTTACAGTCAACCCCCAGCACCAAATGTAGCCTCCAGCTCCAGCCCTAGCAGGAATGAGCCCTGAGAAAAAAAGCCTGCAGAGTAATTCCTAAGCATCAGTAAGAGAAGGAAGGAGGGAGAGAGAGAGGAAGAAGAGGAGAGAACATGTTAGAGTAAGATAGAGTGAGAGAGACAGAGACAGAAACAGAGAGAGAGATTTGACTCACTTAATTTGGTAGAACTATTGCCTATTTGGACTTTATATATAAATCTTTATTTAAGCACCATGATAATAGGCATGATTGTAGTTTGGTTTCAGTCATAAACAGGACACTCCCCTTCACCAGTGCAACATTCCCACCACCAATGCCCTGTATTCGAGACAGGCATTCATTCTACTTCTCTTATTCGTTAACATATGATTCCTTCACCTGACCCTGAGTTCATTTCTTGCTTCTCTCTGTGAACTGTCCCCACCCCAGCTTGGGATCCTCTTCAGAAATACTATAGGTTTTGAATGTGCACATATATTCTTTTGTGATTCTTCAACATGTAATAAATATGCCTTGACTTTATCATCATAATCCTGAAATTTTAGATTACTATTGTTGATGGCTCTTGGGTTTCAGGAAAAATGTCTTTCCTTAGGCCTCTGGGACCCCCTGCTCCAGGAATCCTGCCAGGTTGTGGGCACACTAGCTCCCCCAACTATTAAGACTCCAGTACTTCTCTACCACCGATTGTTCTCCCCATGAGAACTTTTGTTTGTTTGTTGTGTTTTGTTTTGGGGTTACAACCAGTGATGTTCAAGGTTATTCCTGGATATGTGCTCAGAAATCCCTCCTGGGTTGGGGGACCATATGGTACACCAAGGGATCAAACCTCGATCCATCCTAGGTCAGCACGTACAAGGCAAACACACTACTGATGTGCCATCACACTGTCCGCCCCCCACCCCTGAGAGCTTTTTTCTACTTACATTCCCAACATGTACTGCTTTGATAAGAGAAATGAGACACTCTTATTATGATTCCTAGATATATTCTGAAAATCAAAAGCAAAAAAGTTTCTCTAATTGCCAATCTGTTTAGGAGTTAGGATAAAAGTAAACTACCCCTCTCTAAGGAAGTTGTTGGTTGCTACATATGATATTAAGGAAATAATTTTTATCAAGAACTATGAGAAATTATTGTATCATAAAAATAAAGTGATAATGCTCTAGCACTCAATTCAAAGCAACAGTTTATCATCAAACTGATCAAAGAATTCAAAATAATGACTCCAAAGAAATTCAGTACACTACAAGAAAATGTAGGCAATTTAGTGAATTCAAGCATCAAAGTAATTATATGAGTGCTTCACTAAAAAGATTGAAATTCTATTATAGAAAGAAAACCACCCAAATATTCTCCATCTAAAAGATATCTAATACATGAGATTAGCACTGCGTTCGAAAGTCTAGAAAGAAAGCAGACAAGTTAGAAAAGAACATAAATGATCTGGAGGATAGGGATTTAGGAATTAGATTTGTAAAAGAGAGGACATTTCCAAAGATGTCAGTCACGTTCATCTGGGTGGTTGGATGAGCAAGCTGAAGGTCTGAGAAGTAGAGATAGGCATGCTGAGACGGTGGGGGCTGTCCCAGAAAGCCCATTTAATAAAGAAATAGCGGAGAGCCTTGTAGATCTAAGAAGGAAGTGATAAAACAAATCTAGGTAGTTGATAGAATACACTTGTTATTTCAGTGTGAAAGACCTCCTCTAAGACCTTACAATAAAACGACAGGAGTCAATGATAAAGGCAAACATTTAAAGGCAGTTGAGAAAAATAGTAAAGTTTAAGGTCTTCTTGAAGCTAATAGCAAACTTCTCATCATCAGCTACTGTATCGGCCTGTAAATTCTGGAATGACATATTTGTGCCAGGAAGAAATAGAATGACAAATGCAAAGGAATTTTACCAGGACAGACATGCCTTACAAAAATTGTTGAAAATTATTCTTCAAACTGAGTACAAGGATAATAATTAGTGAAACAAAGAAAGTATACAAACTCTGGCAGTGGCAATAAATTGACATAAACATAAAACTATATTGTGATCAGCAAGTATAGCAAAAAAAGATTAAAGGAAAGTTATTATACTTCAATTTATAAATTAATTTAGAACATAATAAGAGGAGATTTGTAATCTAAACATTCTAAATGGATAAATAAAAAAGTAGGAAGCTTCACATAGATAAAGATAAATTGATAACAGTGAAAAAACTCAGTGTATAATTTTTATGGTAACCAGAAAGAAAATACCCCAAGAGTAAGTGATTCTGGAAACTCACAAATTTTCAAGTGCAGGATTAATATAAAGAAAAAGTAATTAAAGAAATGCAAACTTAGCATAAGGAAATTGAAAAAAGTAGTAAGTGCTTTATACCATTAACCCTTTAAAGAATGTCATAGGTATCATTAGAGGAATTGTATTAAATCTGTATAATGCTTTGGGGAGTATTGCATTTTAATGATGTCAATCCTCCCAACCCACGAACAGTGTATGTGTTTCAATTTTCTTGTGTCCTCTTCTATTTATTGAATCAATGTTTGTTTGTTTTTTATTTTTTTGGTTTTTGGGCCACACCCAGTTACGCTCAGGGGTTACTCCTGGCTATTCGCTGAGAAGTGGCTCCTGGCAGGCACGGGGGACCATATGGGGAACCGGGGGATCGAATCTTGGTTCGTCCTAGGTTAGAGCAGGCAAGGCAGGCACCTTACCTCCAGCGCCACCACCTGGCCCCAGAATCAATGTTTTGAAATTTTCTTCCTATAGGACCTTCACATCATTAGTTAAGTTGACTCCCAAGGTATTTGAGTTGTGTGACACTAATGTGAATGGAATTGCTTTTTTTAATGTCTATTTTTTTCTCTATTATTACTGGTGTATAAGAAAGCCATTGATTTTCACGTGTTAATTTTGTAGCCTGTCACTTTGCTATATGATTATTGTTTCTATTGTTTCTAGAAACTTTTTAGTAGCATCTTTAGGGTTTTCTAAAGATAGTATCATGTCATCTGCAAACAGTGGGAGCTTGACCTTTTCCTTTCCTATCTGGATTTCCTTTGATATCTTTTTCTTGTCTAAATGCTATGGCAATTACTTCCAGTTCTATGTGGTGAGAGGGAGTATTCTTGTTTTGTACCAGAATTTAGAAGAAAGGCTCTTAGTTTATCTTTATTGGGTATAATATTTGTCATTGATTGTGGTAGATGACCTTGACTATATTGATAAGAGTTCCTTTCATTTCCATCTTGTTGAGAGTTTTTTTTAATCATGAATGTATGTTGAATCTTATTACTTTCTCTGCACCTATTGATATGGTCATATCGTATTTATTTTTTATTTTGTTGATATGGTGTATTATTCTGATTGATTTCAGTATGTTAATCCATACTTGCATCTTGGAATGAAACCTACTTGGTCATGATGTATGATTTTTTTTTTTGGTTTTTGGGCCACACCCAATGACTCTCAGAGATTACTCCTGGCTATGCTCTCAGCAATTGCTCCTGACTTGGGGGACCATATGGGATGCCAGGATCGAACCTCAGTCAGTCCTGGGTCAGCCACGTGCAAGGCAAATGCCTACCACTATGCTATCACTCCAACCCTCAATAAATGGCTTTCTTAATGAGGCATTGGATCCTGGTATAAACTGAAGTATCTGAGAAGTTTATGGAACAACAGGACTATGGTATGAATGTGTGTGTGCAGTTCCCACTCACCTCTACTGAGTGGAGGAAGTGAGGGCTTCTTGCCAGTAGAGGCTGGAAACACAGTGGGGGGACTTGAGGGAAAGTGCCTGTGTTTTGGGCTTAAAACCTTCCTTTGGTTTCCCTGGAGCCCCATTCCAGTTAAAGACCTCGAGGTTGGTGTGTAGAGTCTTTATGGGGGCGGGGGGTTGCACCCATCTGAGGTGTAGAGACTTTTTTGCCAGCAGTGAGATGCAGTGAGTGTAGCACATCATTCAGACATGAGAAAGAATATTTTGCTAGTTGCAACAATTTACAGCCATGCTGACCACCTCATGCTAAATGAAATAAGTCAGTCAAAACATTTAGTACTCAATGGTTCTATTTCTGTGTGAATTCTACAAAAAGGGGAGAGGAATGGTGTTTTACCTGGATGGGAGGCAGGGAATAAGATAGTTGGTGTTAAGGGTTCAAACTTGCAATGGATAGTAAATAAATTGTAAAGACCTAATGCTTAATACAATAAATATAAACAATAATATTGCACTACAGTCAAACTTGGGGCAAGATGAAAATGTAATTATCCTGATTGCTAAAAAGAAAGTATAATTAGTTAACATGACAGAGGTGCTAAATATCTCTTCAAGTAGGTAGTCATATTGTCATATCAAATTAACATCTTTCACCCCTTAAGATTAAACAATAATATATGTCAAAAATATTTTAAAACTTAAAAATAAAGGCTATCTTCACTTGGCCCCAACTAAACAGTGTTTTCCTAAGTAGATTGTAGAGAAAAAAATCTGACAGTGAGGGACATCGTTAACCCTGGCTTCTCTCCATTTCAAATTTAAAAGACAGTTAAAATTTAACTTGACCCTTGACACTTATTAATTCAAAACCGAAGGTGACCCAAGTGGTTGCTGTGCTGTGTCATTCCACTGTGATTGAGAATTACTGAAGGAGAACTGAGCTTTCTAATTCCTTCAAGACCCATTCCACTCACCACTCACTGCCATGTGTATATTTTAAGATTAGAACTTGGAGGGCTCAGCCAGTGATCTCAATGATCATTACACTGCTATTTTGGAAGAGAAATCACTGGAATTGAATAAATAGAGTACCCTAAACCAGGTTTCTCATACCTCAGCACTAGTGATATTGGGGCTGGGTTGTTTGGTGAGCAGGGTACCTTTGATGGCTACTAGTTTTTCCTGCTTTCCTATC
>PVKC010016975.1:0-20482 GCA_004027635.1 Crocidura indochinensis
GATAAACACAACATGATTTCCAATGTTTTGGATTGAAAATAAAAGTTCTTGGGCCTGGAGAGATAGCACAGCTGCGTTTGCCTTGCAAGCAGCTGATCCAGGACCAAAGGTGGTTGGTTCGAATTCCGGTGTCCCATATGGTCCCCTGTGCCTGCCAGGAGCTATTTCTGAGCAGACAGTCAGGAGTAACAAGTGAGCACCGCCGGGTGTGGCCCAAAAACCAAAATAAATAAATAAATAAATAAAAAGTTCTTAATTCAATTTCAGGACACTATTTCTACTTATAGTTAGAGAAAACTTTTCTACCCAGAATCAGATAATGACAGGCATGTTTTTTTCTGTCACTAGCAACCCAAGAGATTTGATCAATGTCTCATGGTATGTACTGGAATGAGTAAAGGGAAAATCACCAGCAACACTGCAAGTTTACCAAATTCTGTTGCTGCAGTGCTTAATGAAAAGAATTTGATCAACATAACAAGATCCTTCTCATAAACTGTTGCTTTCAGAGAAAACAATCTCGCCACCAACTAGCCTACAAAAGATATCCTCTGACTAACAAGTGAGAGAGAATTTCTTCTGTTTGTGCTGGACATAGCTAGTAATGTTTTGCTTGGCACACTGCCTCCAGGGCGTGGACAAAGGGAGGTATGGAATGCAAAGAAGGAGTTGGTAAACCTACTGGCATGTTTCTGTGAGAACTAGGATGTGTTTGGTAGTTTTTAGGAGTTTCCAGTATTGACCGAGTAATTGCTAGTCATGGTTTAATTGAGACTTTTCATATAACCTGCAGATATTCTGTGAATTTCTCAGGCAAAGGTGTGGAGATGAGAAGTGAGTCATAGAAAATGAAAATGGAAAGAATTATCAGAATTTTTGACTTTGAAAATGTATCAAAAATAAGACAATAGCTTTAGAAATTTGAAGTTGTTTATATTCTTGAAGCCATGGCTTCAATCCCTATAATCTTTTATAATATCCCCAGAAAATAATAGACTAAAATAACAATAGCCCAACATTAATGAATGGGAATCTTTATACAGTCAAGTTTCACAAATCACCGTGAGTCACTTCCTTTACCCGTACACCCGTACATGTCTGTTCTGATTTAGTTAAAATACTAGTTCCATGAGGAGCACTTATTCTACTTTATTATTTTCTCTCTGGCAGGAAGCATTCAATTAAATTGTGTCACTCTGAGTTTTTTTTAAGTTTTAAACTTTTTGTTTGGGTCGCACCTGCTAGTGCTCAGGGGACCATATGGAGAGCTGAGAATCAAACCCTGGTAGACCTAGTGCAAGGTAAATACTTCAGTCGGTGTACTATAGTTCTAGCCCAAATTGTATTATATTTTATTAGATTTATTATATTACTATATATTATAAAATCACATAATATATTAATTCAATAATAATCATTATGAATTAATTAAATGTCCAATATATAGTTATTATATAATATTTATTATATTATATTTTTAGGGGGTTCCTAAACCATATTCAAGGTAGTAGGAGGCAGTTCCTAGTGAAAATCATTCTGGTTGTGCAAGTCTGATCGATAGTTCAACAGCAGGGCCTGGTGGCAGTGCTGCCTCAGAACTAATGGTGCTAGAGGCCACCAGGGTTACAGTGGAAGTGTATCAGGGATCAATTGTGGTCAGGGACCAAAAAAGGGCCAAGTACAAACAAGGCGGGTGGTCCTGCTCACTGGAAAAATCTGTTTACACTGTAATATTTGAAAACAAGTTCTCTGCCAGAATTATGAAATCTGACAAATGCTCTTACTTTTTTTAATTCTTCACAACATCTATGATGACTATTAAAGTTTTTCAAACATGACTTTCAGGCTTAATGATCAAATTTCAGAAAAAATTTGCAACCCAATAATGAAAAAAATAGAACATGTCTGCAGTAAAATAATTTTTTTCTGTGGAGTTAACACCGATGACTTATGAAATGAAAATAATTTAACAGAACTTCAAACACTGAAGAAAAGAGTAAGTAAAAAATTTAATAAATAGAAATCCAAACATAATTCTGTCTTATTTGAAGCAATTAAAGGTCACTCTAAATTATATTACCAAGAATCAAAACTTAGAGGAAATTATTCATATCAACACTGATTAGGAGGTGTATGACTCTAGAATTTGGAAACTTAATGAAAGAAAAGAAAAATGAATCCAGGAGCCAATAATAAATTTTGATATCATTAAAGGCAATGTTTTGCAGAACAAGCTAAGTAAAAAAAAACTTTTTTAAACAGTTATATAAGGGATGGAGTACAAGAAAGAAAAGTCCTTTGGACAGTGCGGTAAAGGGATTCTGAAACTTTGGAGCGGGGTTTGGAAAGATCACCTTTTATCCCTAAAACTTTTAATTATTTTTAATTTTGTAAACTAATATCCCTTTAATAAATTAATAGTTTTAAAATTTATTTTTAAAAGTTTTATAAAGAGCTTCCTTCAAAGTGCTAGAGAAAAATAGTTCATATATATATTTGGCAAAGTTTAATATTTATCTGGTTAACAGGTGTATGCCACTTAATTGCTTAACATTAGGAAATTGAAAAGTGGTGTGATTATCTATTTAAGGCAAAATATTAATTAGGATCAAATAAATATCACTCCTTAGATCTCTGTGGTATCTACACTATATAAATGTCTTGCAGTGACAGCTCATGAATTATTAAATACCTAATACCTTAGAAGAATTTGTTTTCTATGCCAGTGCTTTATTTCTACTCAATTTACTTCTGAAAAGTGTTGATGGCATAAGAACATGTCCATAGGACTTGAATTTTAAATAAATCTTTAAGCTTACATATAAATAAACAATACTATAAATAAAGGAACTAAAGAGTTTAATAACTCTTTATAATCATAATTAACTTATAGTTTATAATTTTTTTTTTGGTTTTTGGGTCACACCCAGCAGTGCTCAGGGGTAACTCCTGGCTCCATGCTCAGAAATTGCTCCTGGTAGGCACGGGGGACCATATGGGGCACCGGGATTTGAACCGATGACCTTTTGCATGAAAGGCAAATGCCTTACCTCCATTCTATCTCCCGGGCCCCTATAGTTTATAATTTAATATTGCCTATATAATATATAATTAAATTATAATTAATTTACCCAATATTTTGGATATAAAGGTTCATAAATAAAAAGTCCTAGAAATTCATCTCAAATCACACTATAAGTCACATAAACATATCTTGAACTGGCTTTCTATATTATTTCTACAAATTTATGAGGCAATTATTCTGTCTATAGAAAAATAGTGAAGGGTTCTCTCAAAGATGAAATGTTCTCCTTTCTGAAGAGAACAAATTATTTTGAGTCAACAGCAACTCAGTTGATTAGAATAGGAAATTTTTTAACCTACATATTTTCAGCATTATTGATCAAAGAATGGAAAAATCATAGTACAGAGGGTGGGTGACAACTTGGAAGCACCTATTTTGAATAACCTATCAAGGTAATGGTTACCTATATAATTGTTCTGACTTAAAAAGTACATACTTTTAGTTATACTTTGTGGTAAATGACGTAGAAAATCTGACTGAGCAGTCAGTGATTTAGGCAACCAACTATGAGATATTGATTCATGGTGAGTGGGATAATAATCCGAGATTGTAAAATGAATGCAAATTGAGAAGTCTGTACTATAATAGAGAGGACAACAAAGTTGTGAGATACAGTAAGTAGTATCCTGATTAACCCAGGAGTAATGTAAGTGTATAAGGGTAGTAACATTTTCTTAAGAGAATATTATCCATTTTCAGGTGACTGATAGTTGTCTACAGCTGCAGGAGAAAGATGATTTATAAAGTATTTTTTACTCTTTTTTTTGATCAATAAGACCAAAATGTCTATGACGTTTGTAAAATAGCATTTATTTTGGAAAACAGATCAGCATAAGTATTTTCATTTCTTTCTAAAAAGTCTATAAATCTTTTCAAAGGTTTGATGGGTCTTTTGTCAGCATTGGTATTCATGATTGACTTTTGCTAGGTCTCTGAGAATTTTCTTTTGTGAAAGGAAAGCATTAAGATAGAACATTCTCTCACCTGCACACTTATCTCCCACTCTGTGGTAGAGCAGGGATTTGAATTTAGCAGACACTTGGTCCAATTTGTGAATCTATCTCCTTCCATTAAAAAGGATGAGATTTACTCTTTGCAAAATCAGTAAGCAAATACATAGGCAATTACTTATAACTGCCAGGTGAATTTAGGATAAACCAGTGCTGCTAAAAGTCACAGTCAAGTCCTAACTTGAGAACTAGTGAATAGATTTATTTGTTTTTATCTGTGTGCAGATAAGTCAAAGAGCTTCATTCTTAGTTTTTTAATCTCTTCCAGATTGATTTGATGTGTATCAGATATTTTTCTTGATGCTTATTCAATAAAAAAAACTATTTTCTTGCTCTATACCCATATAAAGAGAATATCTGGGTTGGGAAAAAGATTTTGCACTTCTCCAACAGAAGATAACAAGAGCTACTATTGAAGGAAACTGAATTCTGGTATTTATGTAAGACTTTTATTAAAAGAAAGTGCCATTTGTACTCCATAATATAATGGCACTCTCGCCTTTGCTTCATAATCTCATAACAAGGAAACAAATCAGAAGTTCATCTACTGACTTAAACTCAAGTCTCTTCCACCTCAGAGTGACTCCTTTTTATCCACTTGCTACCAATAATTATTCTATTAAATTAGAAATATGAAAGACCTAGGAGGATAAAATTTAAGCCCACGTAGACAAAATCTGGTTTAACATGTAGGTTGATGCTGTTTCCTAGAGATCATCAATCCAGGCCACCAATGCTCCTTGCTCGTACTGCTTGCCTCCACTTCTGCTGACATGACTCAGACACCCATTGTGGGAATCTCCAGCATCTTTCTCTTGCATCTGCATCTTTGAGAATTAGCCTTAGAGTTGAACTGCCTATAGACTGGAGATGAATGCACTTGCAAACTAAAAGGTTCAAAGTAGAGAGGAATCCGTCAAAGTGGCCAGGACCACTACACATAAAGTTTGCTCTCACTGGAATTGGACTTTATTCTGTCCTCAGCTTCTGCTGCCAGCTTTCTTTCTTAGCTGTAATTGCTTCCCAGAAGCTCTAGGCTCTATATTGCCACTTTTTCACTCTAGCTTCACTCAAGCCTACAGTCCCCAAGTTATCCAAATTGCTCTGAACTTTCCTCTAAATAAATGTGAATTCTCTAACTTTCCCAAGACACTGCAACCTTATACAGTTTAAATAATAAACCTGTTGTAAATGTTCTAGAGCATTTCATGAGGATTCTAGCAGTCTATAGTAGCTCAGAGGGTCAGAAAACACCTCTAAGACCTCTTCATTCCAGTTTGTACAAGTCTGGCCATTCAAGTAAGTCTCATCTGAGTACAACTTGCTACATGTTAAAAATAAGAAGTATTCACAGGTTTCCTATGGAGTCATATAGAGATTCAATCACTGAATAACAGAAATAAAATTAATACACATTTTTGCATATATTTAAGAATCATTTTTAAGTCCTGTGTTTGTTGTAAAAGTATGGTTTGCATAATTCAAAATCTTTATGAATATGTCATTTACATATTTTCACTGTTTGCTTTTTAAAAATTCTTGAAGTTAGATTTAGTATAGGGAAAACACAGAAAACTAATGAAATTAAGCTTTGACTTTGATTGGCCTTTCCAGATTCATAAAATATGAAGGAAAAAAGGTCAATTTAAAATAATCAAATTTGTAAAAAGACTTGAAAGCATTTAACTTAATTTTGGTGACATACAATCTATGGCTTAATAATAGGCCTTTTAAATTTTTTCAAAAGTTTTAAAACCATGCAACAGTCTCTCTCTTGCCCCTCTTTTTTATTGAAAAATTTAGTAAGGAAGCAGAATACCCTAGGGTAAACAGTAAGTGAAATAGTTTTATTTTAATCAAATAGGGAAAGGGCAAAAGAGAAAAAAGAGAAAAGGGCAAAACGAGAAAGCCCTACTTCTTTAAGTGAAGAAAAATATAACACTAATCCGCATTATCTTCAAAAATAAATGCCAAATATCAAGCACATGCCTTTACATGAGAACTAAATTTTCAAGATATTTAAAAAACTGTCAGCATGGGGATTCATGATGCTGGACTATAGAATCAATGTTTATCTCCACTCAGGGGTAAATACTTATTATTAGATAGCTTTATTGTTAAACTCAGCTAACAATTCTTCATGATAATATTCTATAACCATATCTTTCCTGTTTTTGTTGTTCTATACTAAGTAGTAGTAGGTTAGTGGTATACAAATACTTCTTGAATTTTATATAATTTGAAAGAACTTTTCTAACCTCTACAATGCAAAAATTCATATTTACTACAGGAACCATTTATAGGGATTATAACTCATATATAAAATTTTAAAAATATACAACTGATAAAAAAACCTGCCTAAAATATGCATTCAAGCAAACTAACTCCAATTCTTTTGTGAGATTACCAGGGATGCCCAGACTTGTTTGGTTTGTTTGGACTCAAGTCAAGACACTGCCAAATGATAATCACTTGAATTTGGAGTATATTTGTTTAGAGAATTTTCCTACAACAACCTGAAGAAATGAATTTATTTATGCAAAATCAAGTAATACATTATGAAAAACTTGTTAAATATAAGAAAAATGAAATGCAGGCAATTAATCAAGCTAGTGAGTCTGTCTGGTTAGTCAAGTTGGTTAGCCTGGACTTTCAAAAGTTTGATCTGATGTCTGTGTGACTTCCTCTTATCCCAAAAAAACCAGGCAGTGATCCTCTACTCTGATTGGTGGAAACAGAAAGTTTTGGATTTTATCCAATTACCTTTCCTTTATATAAAACCAGTCTAAGTTTAGAAACCTTTTGTTTCATTGCTTTTTTTTTTAAACATTGGCACAATACAAGCAATACCCAGTAAGAGGGACAAAAGCTTTGCATCTTATGTTCACTTAGAAAAAAAAAGAAACTTCTATTCAGGAGTACATGTTGCTGTTCATGTTCGGAAGCTTTGATTCTGTGTTCATATAAATATATAATTTGTCACCTAAATGAGAAAATTCTGTACTTCTTTGCTCAAACTTTCCTTTTTCACTTAGATGAAAATAAAAAATAAATGATCTGTTTAATATTAGGAGTGATAAATCAAAGAGGGAAAATAATATGTTAAAAAGACATTTCTGGTTCGAGAAGTATATAGAGGCATAGACAAGTTAGGAATCAGCCATAATTTTATATCATCACCTTCCCACCTTAAGCTATGTTTACCTTACTTTCTCATTAGTTATGAAAAAGAAAACACTATCATTATCTTCAAAAATAAATGCCAAAAGTCAAGCCACACATATACAGTCTTGCATTGAGGCTCTTTTGTCTTTCACGAGTAACATTTTCTAGTCTAAATACTTGTTGGCATTTACCATGTAGACAGATATTTTACTTAAAGAAGTGATATTAATATGTATTTAAACCTTCTTTACTATATATTTGGACCATACATTTTTTTTGTCCCCAGATTCACAATACTGACCCGGCAAGGGTCTGGGTTGAGGTGTATATGGGGTGCATTTACTGTACCTCCTCTTTCTATTGGACCATACATTTAACAGTGATATGTATGTATGATACCTATATTCAATGAAAACTTTTAACTAATATTCTAATGATCCATGAGTTTAGCACTTGAGCATATATAAACACAACATTTTTATTGTGTATTTATTGTCTTAGGTTTTGGAGCCATATCTGGTAATGTTCAGGAGTGATTCCTGGCTCCGTCCTCAGTAATCACTCCTGGAGGTGTTTGGGAGATTGTATCGGATGCCAGGGATGAAACTCTGGTTGTCTATACTGAATGCAAGCATCCTACCCAATGTACTGTTGCTCTGACCCCTAAATACAATCGTTTTAGATTCAAGTAAATTTTAAGTGTAATGAAAAAGAAACAACCACACATTTTTTTTTTGGGGGGGGGCCACACTCAGCAGTGCTCAGGGGTTACTCCTGGCTCCATGCTCAGAAATTGCTCCTGGCAGGCACGGGGGACCATATGGGGCACCAGGATTCGAACCAATGACCTTTTGCATGAAAGGCAAACGGTTTACCTCCATGCTATCTCCCGGGTCCCTAACCACACTTTTTAAAGTTCAGATAATAAAGCGAATTTTAATAGTGACTACTTTCAAAAACTTGTTAAATCCTATTTCTGAGGATTTTACTATTTCTTGAGTTTGCAAAAGTCTAGGAACTGAAAAGCATTACTTTAATATTGTATGTTAACTGTGTGCTGATAAAATATAAAGTAAAGGGGCTGGGCGGTGGTGCTGGAGATAAGGTGCCTGTGCTAACCTAGGATGGACCACGGTTCGATCCCCCGGTTCCCCATATGGTCCCCCGTGCCTGCCAGGAGCGACTTCTGAGCGAATAGCCAGGAGTAACCCCTGAGCCTCACCGGGTGTGGCCCAAAACACAACAACAACAACAACAACAAAAAAAACAAAACAAAAAAATAAAGTAAAAAGGCCAAATGACTTCAGCATTTTTTCTATTGAATTAGCTTTGTAGGCCTTGTCATAAAAAATAGGTAAAAGAAAAGAAGGTTTACTGAAACTCTAAAATAAAAATGAAGTTACTGTGAGAACTAAATTTTAATGCTGGCATTCTTTGATTTGCACTTTATTGAGCAGTGACAAAGAAACCTTGCTCTTCCTATAATAACTCTGAAACAGGAATGTCAACTGTATTTACCAACCCTGTCATTTCATAGCATAATTATAGCATACATCCTGAATAGAAAAGTTGTTTTTAGCTTATAAAAAATGCACACACAACTGATAGAAATAAATATTTTCTTTTCTGTTTCCACTTCTGTTTCTCCACCCATTTGGCAGTCAGTGGAGATTTGTTCAGTATATTCACCTTTTATATTGCATTTTTTTTTTTTTGGTTTTTGGGCCACACCCTGTGATACTCAGGGGATACTCCTGGCTATACGCTCAGAAGTCGCTCCTGGCTTAGGGGACCATATGGGATGCCGGGGGAATCTAACAGCGGTCCGTCCTAGGCTAGCACTGGCAAGGCAGACAGACACCTTACCTCTAGCACCACCACGCCGGCCCCTATATTGTGTAATCTTTCATAAACAATCAAAGCTTAGGTGAGTCTGATAATTCTTTGATGTGCTGAATAATATTTTAAGTGTTTTTTGGTAAAGCAATGACCTCTCTAACAGAAAGATACTATGATGTTCATAGTAATTTTTTGTTAGGAGAATTCTATGTGCACAAATATTTAAGGACAAGATCTGATATGGTATCTAACCAGTAAAACTGACTTTTGAGTACTTGAGAGAAAACAGAAATAAATAAGCCAACAAAGTATGCAGCTATGAAGAAAAGCAGATTCAGAATGGTGAATATCAATGCATGTCAACCACAATAAAGTTAACCAAATTAAAATATTAAAACTAACTTATATACAAATTTTACATAGTACAATTTAATTTTTTATGGAGAAAAAATATGAACTAGCATAGAAATACAAGTATTACTGACCTCCATTTGTAACAAAAATAAAAAGAGATGTTAAACTTTGTAGTGAATAATACACATTTTAAATGTTTGACTAGTATGACTTGCTTGAAAGATATACCTAGGTTTTCCTACAAAGCAATTACTATTCACACTTATTTAAAACAAAGAAGTTATAAAATACTTCCATCTGAAAGTTTCATTCTAGAAATAAATGAGTTTCATCCTAGGAAACTCAAGTCTGACATTATGTGAAAAGAGAATTTTCCAAATGAGGTATCATGTAATGTACTCTATCTTCAAAATTTTAGTACGCTCTACTTTCACCAATTATTCTGTAACTTCAATTTCCATATGTCCTCTCAGAAAATGACAATTTTAATAAATTTACTATTTTAATCATTAGTCTTTCTCTGAATGCCAATAAACCATGAACAGTATAATACAATCTGATTATGAAGTAAAAGCACTTCACATATAACCCAAAGAATTATGGACATATTCATCCAAGAGTAAATTTGAACTTCATAACAATACATTTTGCACTATTAAATATGCTAACAGGTCTACTATAAATTATTTTATATTATGCATTTTTATTACTGAATACCTATAGGAAAAGTTAAAATAAAGCACCTAGTCAGAAAGCTTTATAAATAAAGTCAAGAGCATTTTCACTGATTGCTGTTATATAATAAGATGATTACCTGTATAGGACCAGCCAATCTCTTCCACAAGTTTTCTCTGTTGTCTGTAGTATCCATAAGTCCAATCTATAAACAAAAAAGAAACAAATAATCAATATACATACAATTGACACTTTTCTGATATCTCAACTCCCACCATCACCATTATAGATTTCATTCTAACTCTTGTGGTATTTAGCATAACTTTAAAGGTACCAAAAATGTCAAAATTCAGATAGAAACAAAGCAAATGTTTAGGGTGAAGCAGAAGTAACCTAGAGAAACTCATTCTGAAGAGAGATGATTCAGAAAGAACAGTTTGTTCTAACTCCAAATTTTGCCAGAATATTTCTTAAACTTGAAACCTGAAATTCTATTGATAAGAGATTTTTTTTTTGGTTTATAGACACATTTTTTCAGCAGATTCTTTTATGAAAAGTATGTGACTTTCATAAAGGGACATATGTTCAAGTTTTGTTCATGTTTCTAGAACAATCAATGGTTTTCATGCTTTAACATTCTTTTTCCTTTATCATGCAAAATCAAATGAATACTTTGATGATACAGGAATTTAAATGTATGTATTTTGGTTAAGAAAATGATTACATTAGAGAGTATAAATGAATTTCTCTGAAAACAGAGGTGTATGAGTGGAGTGAAGTAATATATTATGGTAGCAATATATTACCTTATAGTAATATTTAAATATTGTAATATAGGAAATTTAAAGCATCATGAAATTAATACATCATGGCCCAAGGAAATTAGTTATAGATACAGAACACAGTACCAGGATAATAGAAAGAAAAATGTGTGACAGTCACAGAATCTCACTACATAATTTAAAGGTTGCCTGGAGCCACGTGTAGACCCAGGAAATAGGGATATAATGACACACTTACCCCTTTACTGTGCCATTATCCCTTAATCCTAAACTGTGCTCACATTAGTATTCAATTTTAGCTTCATTGTGACAAGACAATATATTTGTATCTAGATCTGATCAGTGTTGACAATAAATACTATGTCTGTAGACGAGACTAGAAATACGTTACAGGTGCACATATGAAACATTTATAAATTATGATCCTGTCACTATATCTTTCAAAAGTTTAACCATACAATACCATATTATATTTATCTACTCAACATATATTACAGAATTAGCTAGGTGTTCTCTCTCATTTTACCTTGTCTGTTCATAGAATGAATGACAAAATAGTTTCTTAGGATGAGACTCATTTATTTCAGAGAATTTTTCAAAGCTATAAGAAGTCCATCCCCAGCACAAATTTTCTCTTTACTATAGCTACCAAATTTAGGTATACAAATATCACAAAGAAATTCTGAAAAGTATTTCTCTCTCTCACTATATATATACATATATATATATATATATCAATGCAATTTGGTGATAAACAGCTGTCAAATTATTTTACAGATGCAATAAGAAAGCAACCACCAATATATTCTCAATCCAAACATTAATTAAAATTAAAGCTTACCTTTTTTCTTTTAAAAATTTATTACCCATAAATATATGTAAAAATTACCTTGGATACATATCATATTTCAATATTTATTTGCTTTAAAGCAATTTTATAAAATTTCCCATTAAAATATATACTTGGCTTATTGCAGCATTTCTCAATTGGCCATCATAAGCCTCTTATTTCCCACATCCAAGTTAGCTCCCAGGATAATCCAAGAAAGCCTCTATGAAAATCACATAAATGGCACAGTAGTTGGACTTGCCTGGCATATGACCAACCCAGATTTGCCTTCCCCTGTTGTCATCATTCCCTATTGTCCCATGAGACAGTCAGGGGTGATTCCCGAGTGGAGCCTAAGTCCTGAGCACTGCCTGATGTGACCTCAAAACGAACAAAAATCAAACAAATAAAAGAAAATCTTATCAATGGTAACATGACATAAGATTACTAGGGCAGATAGGAAGCTACAGGAAGAAAATAAGATCTGAAGGAAGCTATGGTCAGGAAAAGTTTGAGAAATATCAGTTTATATATTATATTTATAGTATATACCCACAATTGTGAAACATAACATTTTCATCATCTCCAAAAGAAACCATATGCCTTTTAACTGTCTCCCAAATCCAACTCTACCTTCCTTGGACCTAGGCAAATACTGATTTACCTTACCTTTATAAATTTGACTATTTTAAATATTTCACATAAAAAGTCATTATTAACCTTTTCTGACACTTTTGTAGCTCAGGATAATTCACATTGTTAGGTACCACCATATTATAACGTATGTTAATATTTCTTTTTGTTGTTGATATAATACTATACTGTATGGTGCTTAAGAAAGTCTTAAGATTCATTTTAGCTTGACAAGTTCTTTTTTTGTTTTGTTTTGTTTTCGTATTTTTTGAGTGGGGGGGCACACCTGGCAGCACTAGGGGTTACTCCTGGCTCTGTGCTCAGAGGGACATATGGGATGCCGGGGATGGAACCACATCTGTCCTGGGTCAGTCTAATGCAAGGCAAATGCCCTACCGCTGCCCTACCGCTGTGCTAGATCTGGCTGCAACTTGACAATAGTTTTGACAAGTTTCTCTCTGATTATAGGACCTCACTATTATGTGATATTACATTAGAACAGTAACATTTCTTTGACCCTTTGAAGTGGAAATCTCAACATTTTTTTCAACTTTAGTCACCATGAATTACAAAGTTATTTATGAGTAGATATCAGTTATACAATGTTTCAATAACAATCTCTCACCACTTCCTTCCACAAATGCACTCCCCCTACACACACAACCCATTTGCCTTGCACCCAAACATTCCTTCTATAAAAGACTCTTCTTTGTAAATAGAACCTTTTGTACTGTGTACTTTATCATTGCTGGTAGTTTCATGCATAATACTTTACTACCATTCATCTCTTCCTTCTCCTTCTCTTCTTCCTCCTCCTAGCTGGAAAACTTCCCTCCACCATTATTGTAACCCCTGCTCTGTCCTATTCCTCAAAACTGCCTCCTTAAGAAGCATGCTTTCTACTGAATGTAAGTTCTCATGTTTCTTGTTTATGAAAATCTCTTTTCAACTATATACCAACCATGTTGTAATTAGGAATGTACTTCTTAAGGACATAGTACCATGTCTTAGAAATGTAAACATAAAAGAAAATAGCAATGCTCATCTTCAATTTGTGAGTTTTCTGCAGGCTTTGACGGGTGGATTATACCTGGCAGTTCTCTGGGACCATTCCTGGCTTTGTGTTCAGGGGTGATTTCAGAACTGTATCAGGTGCTGGAGATAGAATAAGGCCAGGCATATGCAAGGTAAGTATCTTATATTTTGTACTCTTTCTATAGTCCTAGTTCCAGGCCAAAAAACTTTTTATTGCTGTTGTATTGTTGCTGTTATTATTGTTACTATTGCTGTTGTGATATACAGTTGTACAATTGTGGAATCAAGGATCACAATAACAGTAATGGAATAATAAATACTCGCACTGTGGGGAATCATATTGATCATCCTCGGGGCCGGAGAGATAGCACAGCAGTAGGACATTTGCCTTGCATGCAGCCAATCCAGGACAGATTGTGGTTTAAATCCCAGCATTCCATATGGTCCCCCATGCCTGCCAGGAACAATTTCTGAGCATAGAGCCAGGAGTAACTCCTGAGCCCCACCGGGTGTGACCCAAAAACCAAAAACAAACAAACAAACAAAAACAAAACAAATTTGTATCCTCTCACATCAAAGCAAATTTTTACCATTGCACCATATTCCTATAAACCTATCCCCAGATCTTATAAGTGGGTATGAAGTCAACTTTGGTGGCGTGTATATTCTGACTTCACTTTGACTTCTTTCCTCATTGTATATTCTTTTAATATATATTTTTCCTCATTGATTTGTATAGTCTTTTATTGCTTGTTTAACTTGGTTCAGTGTAAATTTAGCTTGGCAATGAATAAATTTATTACAGAGCTTGGATTTGTTACTACTTTGGGGCTATTATAAAAAGTCTATATTATTTTTAACCCATATGCTTGTATCCCCATATATATTAAATATTTGGCTCTTAATTACTTTATAAGAGAGTAGCTCTATATAACATGGCAATCATTTAAATTTAAATTCTGGGACAAGTTTTTATGATCAAGAAATAAGGTCAATAAGGTATTAGAAAGGGCTCCAGAGATCATTTGACTCAAACTTCAGCAGTCTACCAAAAATTATATTTTTATAAGGTAATATCTGTTGTTGATATACCTGGATACCAACTGACAAAATTGGAAACTCAAATGCTTGCTTTTACTGCTATTCCACTGAGCCTTTCTCAGTATTAAAGATTCTTAATACTCCTGTTATTGGTACTCTTTTAAGATATTTTACCTGAGCAGGACCCCTGATATTATGCATGCCTTCAACTGAAACAAAATTAAAAAACAACAAAATTTATTTCAACAAGTAAAGTACAGTGAAGTGAATGTATGTCTGATTTGCTTTAGCTATCAGTTGGAAAGTGTACCAGTTTCTTAATATATATATATATTGGTTTTTAATATATATATATATTGGTTTTATATATTTAATATATATATATTATATTGGTTTTTCGGGCCACACCCGTTTGATGCTCAGGGGTTACTCCTGGCTAAGCGCTCAGAAATTGCCCCTGGCTTGGGGGGACCATATGGGATGCCGGGGGATCGAACCACGGTCCTTCTTGGCTAGTGCTTGCAAGGCAGACAGACACCTTACCTCTAGTGCCACCTCACCGGCCAAAAGGGATTATGTTTGTGTCATCCTTAATATACTTTAGATAGAAGTACTATTTAAATATGACTTTTTGAAGCATAAATGCAACTTAATAATCTTTATGTCAAATTAAATACAAAAAATTACACTTCACCAGATTGGTGGCTCAAGGGGTAAGACGTTTGTCTGCCTTGCTAATATTAGCACAGGATGTGCCGCTGTTCCATCTCCCCAGTGTCCATTATGGTCCCTCAAGGCAGGAGTGATTTCTGAGGGCTTAGCCCGGTACTGTAACCCCTGAGTGTCACTGGGTGTGACCCAAACACCAAAAAAATTTGCACATCAGTATTCCATCAAACTATAAAATGATGTCCTGTTTTAAAGAGTATGGTCTAAAAGACACAGCAACCTAACAACAGGTGTTAGCTTCCTTTGTGGTGGTTAATCACAACAGTGGAGCATCTGTCTTTGGCTATTAATTGCTTACTTTAAGAAAGTCACTTTTCAATCTGAGTTTTCCAGGTGTTAGTAGCTCTTTTCAGTTTCTTTATGCCTTGTTCCCTTAATTGTTACATCAAACAATCCGCTACACATTCATATGCTAATTATGTAGTTATTGGGCGTGAGAGAGTGCCCCCACTTTTAAAATTCTACTTAGATGTCTGATGGACTAGATGTGATAGTTCCCCTGAGCAAGAAAAAAGAAACTAGATTCACTTCTTCCTTTTTTTTTTTTTTTTACTTTTGACCATATTATGTTCTTTGAACAATAGGAACTCATCTAAAAAATAGAATCTATCAAATCTACTTGACTATGTGTATTCAACCTACAAATTACTTACAAATTTTGAACATGACATTATAAAATGAAGAAATTTCATTCCAATTTTATTTGTGTTTCTTAAAATCTATAAATATATATGTAGGTATATATAAGTATGTATATTTCTAATTAGGGGGTTTTGTTACGTTTGTTTGGGTGCGAGTGTTTTATAGTGATAAGAAATATGTTTCAGCAATGAATTGTACACATGGAAGAATTACAACTATAAAATATAGAGTAGTAAATTTTTTAACTTTACTTTAACTTAAAACAATTATAAATTATTAATTTTTGACTCCTACCAAAATGGAATTTTAGTCATATTATTTTAGATACCCTTAAATAATTCTATTTAGGTCTACACCATCTAACCTTGAGAGTCATTTGACAGCCAGATCTACATATATGTATTCAGGTAAATAATTTAACAGACATATTTGTATATATACATATACATGTAAATGATTGAAATAACAGGGATATTAATAGTTGCAGCAGTCATACCCATTTGTTACTAAAAACAAAATAATCCAGAAATCTCATCTTAGAAAAGAAAATACTTATAAATAGGTATTCCTTTAAGAGAATCAGATTTTGGGTGAACATAATACCTGGTCTTAAAAGTCCTATATATGTTCAGATATTGAAAATTTCTCTTTATTTGAGAAGCTGGGTTATGATCCCAGCGATTTAAACAAGACCTTGATTAGCTAAGGCAAACTCTCTGAGTAATGTTCAATCTGCCCATTACAGTAGTGTAACATTTATAAGAAAATACATGGCAAATTTTCTATATGTATTTTCCTATTATCTGATGTTATAAATTGGTTAGTTTGCTATTAAGTTGTATTTCACAGAATCTATCTTTACGTAACTAGTATATATTCAAAGTTACAGTAAAAATAATTAAGCTAATTATAGAAATTCAGATAATAAGCTTGTGTATGATAGATACAGCTCAAATATTAACTTAGAGTTAATCACTTCAGATATTATGATTCAGATTCTTTTCCCAAGAACTGCTTTTTAAATTTTGTCAATGTTATTTATCCTCCATATTGTATGCTTTTCAATTTCAGTTGCTTCCTGGTATTGGAAAGATCAGTTTTACTGTTTTTCTTGCAAAGATTTTAAAATAACAGCAATGTTTATAAGTACTCAGAACTTACAAATACTCAGAATCTAACTTAATCTCATTTAATGTCATACAAGAGGAGGGCATATTCATTCAAGTTGTCAAAGATAAGGAACTCTTTAAAAATATATGAGTAATAGTTTAGATGGCTTTTCAAATAAGTAAGGTTGATGAGATGAAAAAGTCAATACTAAGACATTAAAAAGGGTAAAATTATAAAAGGATATTCAATATGATGTACAATTCAAAGAATGTCTATACAATAACAAATGAGTGATTTCTTCATTTGCTTATTTTGGTAGCCAGACTCCCATTAAATGCTAATTTCTAATTAGACTAAAGAAGAATTTGGAGGTAAGTAATTGGATTTTATTGTTTCCTTTATATGAGAATCGTGTCCTCTTTCCCAGAGAGAATTTGTGTGTGTGCTAGCAATGTCTACCAAACCAATTCAAACCTCTCGATGAAAGCTCAAAATAACTGCAGACTTGTTTTGCAAAAGAGCTAGTATATTTTCTCATACTTAGATACATATGTTAACCACTTGTGATTTATTTATGTTCCCAAACTGAAGGCATATTCTGTTGAAATATAATTTTGATCTTTAAAGTTTAATATATGCCTGTTTCTGTTAAATTAGAAATATAAACAAGCAAATTATTTTTAGTTTTCTATAATATCAATAAATCTTTACAATTTTGTGCAAATGTTTTATAGATGATATAGATGAATATAAATGATACTTTATAGAAACCAAATTAAATCATTTGTTATAAGATGACTTGATTTTTATATAGAAAAATGCATTGCCAAATTAAAAAAATATTACATTATATAGCATTTCAATATTCATTAAGACATCCTATATATTTTGGACACTTTTGGCTTCTTTTGGCTTTATTTAGGGCCACTAGTTTTTTTTACTACTCCTTTATATGTTATGTGAAATGTTTGCTCTTATTCAGTAAGGTGTCTATTTTAGTCTGAGTTTCTTTGGTCATATAGTCATTTTTGTTTTAGGGCCTCACTCAGTGATGCTCAAGACTGACTCCTAGCTCTGTGCTCAGGGGAACATATGCAATGCCCAGCACTGAATCTGGGTCAATGGTGTATAAGGCAAGCAAGCCCACTGTTCTATCTCAACAATGGCTGGACTGATTTTTGTTTCTTCTAATGATCAACTTAAAAAAATTTGCATTAGAAAATGTTTGTTTATGTAGACTAAATTGTAACAATATTAAAAGTTTACATTATGCACCTTTGAACTTTATGTACATAATAATGGCTACGGAGATGTTTATCGAGGCCACACCACGTAGGTGTTTTTGAGAAATTTTTTATTTTATTTTATTTTATTTTATTTTATGAAGACAAAGATGTAAAGAGGACAAGGCGAAGTTACAGTGGGAAGATGATCACCCATAAACAGAATTCTCATAAGAAATCCCCTTTCTGACACCTAATTTTGAACTTTCAGCCATAAAACATTAGGAAAAGTAAAACAAAACACATGCACAATTACTTTGTCCCTCAAGTCCCAGATTATAGCACATTATAACATTTCTTAGCCATACACAAAGCAATCTAAAGCCACAGAATTTATGTAACTCCATTAACATAGAAGACAATATATTTTTTACAGTTCCATGTGCATGCATTAATTTAAACTAATCTCAAAAGTTTAAGTGATAGACCTTGAGACTTCCTGATCTGAAGTTTAATACTAATATATTAGTCTGCTTTTGACTTTTTTTATTTAAAGAAAGTATATCATGTAGTTGACACAATTGATAATAATACATTTGTTTCAGGAAGAACAAAGGCAAAATTATTATTTTCTTCTCTCTATTTTTATTTTTAAGGATAAAAGTCAAAGGAGCACAGCAAAAGCGGTGTTAGAGAGGCAATTGTTTGTTTAAGCCCAGCAAAATATGGGGGACATGGAAAGGAAAAGCCTTAGCATAAATACAAGGAGACCTTACCCCTGAAGTTTTCTGGTATAAGACCAACTCTAGGCTTCAGGTATACTAGGTTGTCCAACCCAAGTCATTGTCTGTAGTGCCAACACACTTGTTTTATTTTTCACACAATTGCTGTTGTTGGTGTCAGGTTTCTGTAGTTAAAGATCCTAGAATCTGTGCATATCCTACATCGAAGTCAGGATGATGTGGAGTGTCCTCTAGTTTCACCTCACAAGTAGAGGACAAAGCAGAGAGCCCTGTCCTGAAAGCAGGTCATTGTTGTTGTTAAGTCTTCTGGGTAAGGGAAGTCTCTTTTGAGTAGGTCGATGCCAGAGCAATGGTAGGGCCTTTCCTGGTAGAGGATTGCTTATAGGTGATGTTATAGACAACTGTGGTTGTTTCATAGATGGCATCCCTAGTTCAGGGGTGAATGGAGAATGCCCATTCTTCTGTGGCCTGAACCAGGTCATTATGTCAATGTGTAGGGTGTAAGGTCCCATTGCATTACATGAGCTGTGTGTTCCTATCTATATTAGATAAGAACTTGTTTGTATGTATAGTATTTTCCCCTTTAATGTGCCTATGAAAAAGAGGAACAATGCCATATGGTGTTATTGGTGCATGCTATTGGTGTTATGGGGGCCACTATAACAAGTCCAACATCTCTGTGACTTGGTTCTAACATAAGCTTTAAACTGAGGGACTCTTCTACCAGAATTCCTTATAGAGCAGATCACAAAGAAATAGACAAAACAGTGGGGAAAAATTGTCACTGCAAAAGAAAATATTTAGTAAAAATTATAGCCTTTGAGGAAATACATATAAAATATTCAAGATAAAAAGGGTAAATGTGGGGTAATAATGGTTGGGGGGTGAGGGAGTGAAGGACTGGAAATGAGCTTGTTGGGTGGTGGGCAAGGGCAAAATACAAGATGAACATTCTGCATATGCAAAACATACACCCTGCAGTTTTTAAAGTTTAATTCAGAAATTGGTCCTGGTATCCCTATAAAGGTAACATGGAGGACCATAGGGATCCTAAGGATCAAACCCAGGTTAGTTACATGAAGGAACATCCTCCCCACCATATTATCACCCCAGTCAGTAAATAGCACTTTTGTTCATCTTTTCCAATACCAAGAAAACACTAAAATGACAAAACTCGTCATTATTATTATTACTATTCATTTTAATTATAGTTACATAGTTTTATGTTCTTAACACTGAATTTATTCATATAAGAGAAACAATGTTGTTCATAAAAATAACTCATAAATATGGTTGTTAGGAGATAAAGTAATATTCAAATAAAAATAGAATTCTATCTACATAATATTAATCATACTACTTAGCAATTAATATAAAATTTTGTTGCGGGGTTTTATGCTCATGTGCTTTCATTTAAATTATAAGTAAAGGAAGACAACTTCTATACTCTTTTGATTTTTTTCTTTGTTTTTGGGCCACACCCAGTTAAGCTCAGGGGTTACTCCTGCCTATGTACTCAGAAATTGCTCCTGGCTTGGGAGAACTATATGGGATGCTGGGAATTGAACTGAGGTCCATCTTGGTTCA
>PVKC010016976.1:0-20477 GCA_004027635.1 Crocidura indochinensis
CATTAACTTTCTTATTAATTAATTCTTATTTCTTTAGTATGGGTAAGTATTGTCAGAAAATAATAGAAAAAATCCTAGAGATATACTATTGGATGAGAGTGGGAGAGGTGAATGAAAAGGAAGAACAGATTTTTATAAAACTGGCAAAGCAGCTATCTTCATGTTCCGAATACTATTATTCTAGCAGTCAAACAAAGGTTCTGGACTGATCAACATCTGAGTTATTTCTAAATTATTATTGAAATATTCTAAACAGCAGGTGGGAGCTAAGACTCTGTGAAGCTGTTATTGAGACTTATGGATGGTGTAAGTATTAACTCTCTATTCCTTTCAGAAAGCAAAGAGGCAAGAGATAGTAGAAATAAAGAAGAGAGTTTGGGAAGTACATCTGGTCAAAAGAATCTCCATTTGCTACAGTTGTCACCTTTGAAAGAAGGACTTTTGAAAAGATTCCTTTAATCATAGAAAATAATGTCACCAAGAGAGCCAGGGAAGAAGTTTTTTTACCTCTTTGCTGAGAGAAAGAGTTATCAATTAACCAGGAATATGACATAACTAAATATTAGTAAGAATTTAGGGGCCTCAGGAGAGAAAGTTGCTAACTTGCAGGAAGATAGTAAAAGCACAAAGGTAGCATAATATGCAGGAAAATATTTTTAAATGTTACTTTAACTACTGCTAATTTTATGTAGGTACCATAATTTATAATATTGTGAATAACTGTTTCAGGCATATAATATTCCAATTCTACAATGACACTAGTATCAGCGTCACTCTGTCAATATCTCATAATCCCCTCCTATTACCTAAAATCACCTCACCACTTTTTATTTTAAAAATAAATTGGATTCTATTACCTCAGGCCAATGTTTACAATAGTTTTATTACTGGTGCTCTTATTATACACAGTTGCCTCACTTCTCCACCACAAAATATTTAGATATTTAGATGCTTCTTCTAAGTCCCTGTCATCCCTAATAAGTTTCATTGACCCTTCTGCATACCACCACTAGTCCTGTGCTCCGCATTCTCTGTTTTGCAGTCCAGGGCCAAGAGTTTGCCATTATTTGATAATTTCCATTTCCTTGTCTCATTTTACTTTGCATCACAGATGCATATGATTAACCAGGATTTGTTGTTCTAGGAGAACCAATTTTGTCATTATAAAATGACTGATTCAACATGGGAGATTAGGGGTATTCATAATGAGGACAGTTTTCTTTGCCCACTGTGGTTCCTAACAGTCCTAAAAGTAATAGGCCTGTGTGTCTAGATTTATGCTTTATTTATGAAACCTCTTACATTACAGAAAATATAGTATGAATACATTAACAAATAGAGCCCAGGGAGCTTTTCACAGAGGCAATTAAAAACATCTTCAGCTTTTGATTCACTCCTTTGCAATATTTTGGTTTTAAATCAGACACTCAAGTCCTCTATAAAAATCGCAGACACATCTCAAAACCACAAATACACATTTCTAAATTCTAAATGTCCTCAAATTATATGTAGAATAAATCAGGATTAGTTTTATTTTTAAGTGGAAAAACCCTTTAAGATGATGAATATATTTTGATTTGAATTTATTAAATGGCTTTTAAGCAAATCAAAGTATTTTTACATCAACATAAAACTTTACTATAAGAAATGTGCTTTTTGGTGCCAACATTTTTCTTTATGTTTAGCTATGAAGGAAATTAGATCTTTGAAACAGCGGGCAACCCTTGAAGTTACTAACACAGTTTGGCAAGGAAAACAGAGTCATTTCAGGTAGAGATTGCTCGGAAATAACCTCATGAGGTTAAGTACTTCAGAAATAAAGGTCTCTAACTTAAAGAGATTTTTGTGTTTGCTTAGGTCTTTTTGTTTTGTGGAAACTGGCTTTAAACAAACCTACTTAAGCAAACTGGAAAAGTTGCAATTTGTAAACAGACGGACTCCAAACCCTGGGTGCAGCCCCAGAGAACAGCTTGACATTCAATTATTTTATCCTATTGATGTCTGTTATGTGCGACTACCTTAACTATTTTTCTAGATACTACAAGAAACTTAAAACTAACAATACCGTTCTAGGTTTTTTTTTGTTTGTTTGTTTATAATATTTACCATTAGCCAATAAATAAATAAAAAATCTTTAAAAACCTATTTTTTTTAAAACCTTTCTACCTACTACATGGAAAAATACTATATAAAATATTGAAAAAATGACTGCCTTGTTATAGAAATTACAGGTATAGGTCCTTAATAGAATGGTGCTTATTGAGTAAGTTCCAACCTTTTGCTCACATTATGGTGCTGGTGCTAAGCAGGCTATTTCACTGCAGCAAAAGCCAGCCACTAGAAGAATCCCTCCTGGCTATTTTGTAAGACTAATACAATTCTCTCTGTTTTCCTGACATTTGCTTTTGACACCCCAACCAGTTCCTTGTCTTGTTTAGCATCCCTGTGGAGTCAATCTGAAGGCAGAAGGAGAGGAGAATGGAGTCCAATTGTTAGGCAGTGGCCGGTAAAGGTGACCTACATTCCTTTTCCTTATGGGGAGGCCTCTATACCTGGAGTGGGGCTGTGTAGGTCAGTGCAAGGAGTGCAAGACACAGAACTTGTCTACAAGAAAGGAATTTTCAAGCGGCCTTGGGAATAGTTTCTCTTGCTGAAAGAAACTATCTCCAAAGGAAAGAAAAGAGAAAGGTTTCGAAATAAAGCATAAATGCCCTCCTGTGCATTTAGACTCTGAAGTCTGCAGGTAAACAAGGCAGCAGGGAACATTAATACATAGGGTGAAGAGAGAAGCAAACAGGAGGAGATTACCACTTATTAAAGCACTTGACATTAATTAAACCTGTTTTAAATACTAAAGGTGTTAGATTATCTTTTCTATTACATGAAATATTTACATTAATTATGTCAAATGCAGAAACAGTTTTGAATAACCAAGTCACCTGCACTCTTACTAAATGCATACAATTTGAACACCAGAAGAAAGTGTTTAGCAATGGGTAGCAACAAGGCTTACTCCCCGCTTGTGAAATTAAAATGCCACTTGAGAGAGCCAGTCCTTCGTTTCCACATCAGCTACTGCTTCTGTTTCTTTCTTCCCCGTGGAATCATTAGTAAACAAGATCCTCTATAGCTCACTGGGGTAGGGACTCATCACTTCTATTCTCTCAGCTTGTGGCCTCAAATGTTATATCCTGAAGCTGATCCAGGGTTGCTGGTTTATATAAATAGGAGGTGCCTCTAGCCATTTTCTTTCTTTTCTGATAGGCACTGCATAATTATTTATATACACTATGTCTAGCTATGATCCTGGTGGAGTGGCAATGCGTGCCATTTTGTTGAATCATGTGTTCCCTACTACCACCTTTATCTCAGCGCAGAGCTCTTCCAAGCACTGCACCCAACTTTTGGCCTCTTTCTTTAAAAACTTTGCATATGTTAGTTGCTTTTCCTAGAAAATGATATTCCTTCTCCATTTTGTTCAATTTTGTCTACTATATCTTCCTGTAGAAAATGATATGCTTTTAATGGGACAATACAATGTAATGTATAGAATTAGCAGGATAATTGGCAAGATTATTAGACTGATTTCTTTTATTGGTGCAACACCTAGTGATATTCAGAGGTTACTCTTGGCTCTGCACTCAGGAATCACTTCTGGCTGTACTTGCAAGATTCTATAGGCTGCTGAAGATCGAATCCAGAACAGCAGGTTAAGCACCTTACCTGCTGTACTATCATTCCAGTCCTATTAGACACTAATTCTTTTTTTTTTTTTTTGAAATAAAATAGGTTATATTTGGAGGTTCTGAAAAAGTGGAAGAAGATAGGAAAGAGACTAGTGGGCCTATTCCACACATATCTCAGCATGGAAGTGTGAAAGCTTGAAAGAACACATCTCAAGGGAGGAGATACAGGCAGCAAGTGAGTGTGGACACCAGATGAATGGGCTGGCAAGTCCTATGTGCCTAACACTAATTTCTTTTTTGTTTATTTGTTTTTGTTTTGGGACCACACCCAGTATCATTCAGGAGTTACTCCTGGATCTACACTCAGAAATGACTCCTGGCAGGCTCAGGGGACCAAGGGATACCGGGGATTGAATTCAGGTCAACTACATGCAAAGCAAATGACCTGCTCGCTGTACTATCATCCTAGATCCAAATAATTCCTTATTTTACTGTGCAAGCCTTCCAGAGAAAATTCTATTGTTTTTAATCTAATAGATCTAAGTGTCTCTCATAGAACTCAGAAGACCTGGCATAGAAAAGGCACATAAAAATATTTATGGAAAACAAAAAAAAAAAGAGACGATACTTATAGATAAATTTAATGATGAGGATATTGGATGTATGTAATAAAATTAATAAACACTTTAGTAATCTTTGATCTCAAACTGGTTATCTATATCACATTTCCTGTTTTACCTTCTTCCTATCATTCTTAAGCATTCCAATTCAAGATCCTATATAACACAATTAAAAATTATTACCCTCTGAAGTAATACTTTTTTTTTTATTTAATAACTTACAATTGTCACTCAATAGATATGCATGGGCTTTCATTTCATGATAATTTTCCCCGGTATGTAAAATTTGTCTTCTCTTTTTGAATGCAGGTTTTCATGACATATCAATATTTCAATGACATACCAATACCATATATCTACCTTGATAAGTATGCCAGTGACAGATGAAGGATGCAAGAATATGGGCTGAGACATAGCATAGTGGGTAAGACACTTACCCCTCAAGCAGCTGATCTAAATATATATCCAGTATCACATATGTTATCTTGTGCCTGCCAGGAGAGATCCCTGAGCACATATACAGGTGTAAACCTTACACCAGGACAGACAACTGTATCCCCAAACCCCAAACCAACCAACAAGCAAATCCATAAACAAAAAACAAAAACAAATTGCAGGGTCCGGAGTGGTGGTGCAAGTGGTAGAGTGCCTTGCATGTACTAACCTAGGAAGGACCCCAGTGTTCCATATGGTCCCCCAAGCCAGGAGTGATTTCTGAGTGCATAGCCAGGAGTAACCTCTGAGAGTCACTGGGTATAGCACTTAAACAAACAAACAAACAAACAAACAAAATACCAAATTACATAAATAAATTTGCTTTATTCTAATTTTAATTAGGACCTATATCAAATATCAAAACTCTCCCTATATATATATATATATGGCAATTATTACTCTATTTTATAGATTGGTATTGGATTAGGTGAAGTAGATGGAATAATGTATCTATACTCTGTCAGGAAAAAAAAAACCATATCAGCTCTTTTACCAAAGAACTGAATACAAAAAAAAAAAAAAGTTAAACGGGTGTGGTGGGATGAGGCGCCTGTAAAAATTAAGAGGGAACAACAAAATAGAAGAGAAATAGTAAACAGAGACAGTAGCTATAATCCTCAAGGAATAAAAGGAGCAAAAGGAGATTAGGATTTTAGGATGCAGACACTGGGTGCTTGGACTAAGATTCCTTGGGAAACCATGCTGTTCAATTGATGCCGGCATCTCAGAAGGTCACAGCAAGGCTGGATCTGAGTATGAATAAAAGATTGTAAACTGGAGCCAACTGTTGTTGGAACAAAGGAACACTGCAGGGATCATCCTGTTAGGAACTTGAAGCATCAACTTACTCTTTACCCTCCTCCTGTCTTCCTGTTTTCATCCCAATGGTAGAGCATAGTAGTTGAAAAAGAAAAAAGTACTTTGAAGAGTCCCAGCTGTAGCATCAAAGATTTGGAACTGAGAGACAATAACTTCTAACTGGCATAGGTTAAAGGAAGAACAAAAACTGTGAGGAAAAAAATGTCTCAAACATACAATATTTGGCAAATTTACACAACAGTAACCTTTCTTTAAATGATAATGCAGGATATAAAACTTGACCTTTCCATTAGCTTATTTAAAAATAAACCACTGTGTATAATGATTATTTTAGAGTTACTTTCTTATTCTTTTGCAGAATAATAATTAGTAAATCATCTCACCATGATGTACTCTGGGGAAGAGAAGTTACTAGCTTTCTAAAAAAGTAACTCTTTTTTTTTCTGAAAAGAAAATTTATTAAAAGAAAACTTCAGAATTGTGGAAAAATGCTTAAATTTTGAAACCGAAAAATATAATTAAAAATGCAAGGTAGATCTGGAGAGATAGAACAATGGAAAGTGATTGTTTTGCAAGTGGCTAACCCATCACCCCAAAGCACTGCCAGGAGTGTCCCCCACAAAAAAAGGAAAAAAAATAACAATGGAATTCTTAATATAGTTTTCTTTCCTTAAGCTTTCTTTCCCTATAACTTGCTTCTTGGTGCCTGAGAATCTCAAATTTCTTGTCCAATATACTTGTACTGGATATCTCTGAAAATATTTATCTTATAATTTTTGAATTAACTTTTAATTAAGGATAATAAATCACAAATTTATTCATGGTAGAATGTCAGGCATACTATATTTCAATTCTAATAACACTTCCAGAGTCAACTTACCTTCCCCAAAGTCCTCAGGTTCCATCCCACTACTATTTACCTCTTCGACAAGCATTTTTTTCTTTTTGGATTTCTGGGCCTCACCTGGCGATAAACAGTGGTTATTCCAGCACCCAGGAATCATTCCTGGCAATGCTCACAGGGATCAGATAAGATGCCAGAGATTGAACCAGAGTCAGTCTTGTGCAAGGCAAGAACCTTACCTGCTGACTATATCTCAGGCCCTAATAAGTACATTTTTGTTTGGTTGTTAGCATTTGGATCTCATATTTTAACTTTTTTTCTTTTTGACACTTTGGTGTAGGTAGATAGCTATAGCACACCCCTATACTGTTATATTTATTTCTTTTATTTTAATTTTTTTCAAATCTTTTACTTATTTTTTTATAAGATCTTTATTTAAGTACCATAATTACAAGAAGGATTGTAGTTGGGTTTTAGTCATAAACAGAACACCCCCTTCACCAGTACAACATTCCCACCACCGACGCCCCCATTCTCCTTCCTCCTACTCCCTTGCCGGTCAGTGAGAAAGGCATTCTACTTCTCTCATTCATTAACATTGTCATGCGAGTTGTTAGTGTAGTTATTTCCCTAACAGCATTCACCACTCTTCATATTGTGATCCAGTCCTTCCAGCCTTTAACTCTATTGTCTCTGGGATTATTACAATAATGTCTTTACTTTTTTTTTAAAAACCCATAGATGGGTGAGACTATTCTGCGTCTATCTCTGACTTATTTCACTCAGCATAATAGATTTCAGGTACATCCATGTATAGGAAAAATTCATGACTTAATTTTTCCTCACAGCTGCATAATATTCCATTGTGTATATGTACCACAGTTTCTTTAGCCATTTCTCTGTTGAAGGACATCTTGGATGTTTCCAGAGTCTGGTTATTGTAAATAGAACTGAAATTAGTATAGGTATGAGGAAGGAATTTTTGAATTGCATTTTTGTGTTCCGAGTGTATATCCCTAGGAGTGGTAGAGCTGGATCATATAGGGGCTCAATTTCCAGGTTTTTGAGGAATCTCCATATTGTTTTCCATAAAGGCTGGATGAGATGGCATTTCTAACAGCAGTGAATGAGAGTTCCTTTCTCTCCACATCTCTACCAGTACTGATTGTTATCATACTTTGTGATGTGTGCCAATCTCTGTGGTGTGAAGTGGTACCTCATAGTTATTTTCATTTGCACATCCCTGAAGATTATTGATGTGGAGCATTTTTATGAGTCTTGGCCATTTGTGTTTCTTAATCAAGGAATTGACTGTTCATTTCTTCTACACATTTTTGGTGGGATTAGATTTTTTTATTGTAAAGTTTTGACAATACCTTGCATATTTTGGAGATTAGCCCACATCTGATGGGTATTGGGTGAATAATTTCTTCCATTCAGTGAGTGTCTCTTTATCCTAGGTGCTATTTCCTTCGAGGTGCAGGTGTTTCTCAGATTAATATTTTCCCATCTATTTATCTCTGCTTCTACTTGTTTGGAGAGTGCTGTTTCCTCCTTGAAGATGCCTTTAGTCTCAATATCATGGAGTGTTTTTATCTAAGTGTTGATTTATATACCTTATGATTTCAGGTCTGATATCAAGGTCTTTAACTCATTTGGATTTTACCTTTGTACATGGTGTAAGACAGGGGTCTGAGTTCACTTTTGTTCAAATGGCTAATCAGTTGTGCCAACACCAACTATTGAAGAGGCTTTCCTTGCTCCATTTTGGATTTCTTACCCATTTATCAAATATTAGATGATTGTATGTCTGGGGAAATTCTGTGAATACTCAAGTCTATTCCACTGATCTGAGGATTTGTTTTTATTTCAATACCATGCTGTTTGATAACTATTGCTTTGTGATACAGTTTAAAATTGGGGAAAATAATGCTCCCAAGGATTTCAATAGCTATTTGTAGTTGTTTATTGTTCCAAATGAATTTCAGAAGTGTTTGATCCACTTTTTTTTTTTTTTTTTTGGTTTTTGGGTCACACCCGGCAGTGCTCAGGCTCCTGGCTCCATGCTCAGAAATTGCTCCTGGCAGGCACGAGGGACCATATGGGGCACCGGGATTCGAAACGATGACCTTTTGCATGAAAGGCAAACGCCTTACCTCCATGCTATCTCCCGGGCCCCTTGATCCACTTTTTTTAAAGAACATCATTAGTATCTTTAGTGGGATTGCATTAAATCTGTGTAATGCTTTGGGAGTATTGCCATTATAATGATGTTAATACTGCCAATCAATGAGCAGGGTATGTGTTTCCATTTTCATGTGTCCTCTCTTATTTTTTGAATCAGAGTTTTGTAGTTTTGTTTTTATAGGTCCTTCATGTCTTTTGTTGACTCCAAGATATTTGCATTTATGTGATACTAATGTGAATGGGATTGTTTTGTAAAATGTCCACTTCTTCTCTACCATTATTGGTGTATAAAAAGGCCATTAATTTTTTTGCATGTTAATTTTGTAGCCTGCCACTTTGCTATATGAACCTCTTGTTTCTAGAAGCTTTTTGGTAGTGCCTTTAGGGTTTTCTAAATATAGTATCATCTCATCACCAAACAGTGGGAAAATGACTTCTTCCTTTTCTCTCTGGATACCATTAACGTCTTTTTTGCCTAATATTTATAGCAAATACTTTCAGTAAGTACTATGTTGAACAGGAGTGGTGAGATGGGACAGCCTTGTCTTGTACCAGATTTTAGAGAATAAGCTTTTAGTTTTTCTACATTGAGGAGAATATTTGCCATTGGTTTTTGGTAGATAGCCTTAACTATATTGAGAAAAGTTTCTTCAATTCCCATCTTGATCAGAGTTTTTATCAGGAATGGATATTGGACCTTATCAAATGCTTTCTCCACATCTATTTATATGATCATATGGTTTTTATGTTACTAGTTGATGTAGTGTATTATGCTGTTTGAATTATGAATGTTAAACCATCCTTGCATTCCTGAGATGAAATCTACTTGATTATGGTGAATGACCTTCCTGTTGAAGCATTGGATCCTATTTGACAGAATTTTGTTGAGGATCTTTGCATCTGTGTTCATCAGGCATATTCGTCTGTAGTTTTCTTTTTTGGCAGCATCTCTATCTGGTTTTGGTATCAAGGTTGTTTTGGCTTTATAAGAATTATTTGAAGTGTTCCAGTTTTTTCACTTTCATGAAAGAACCTGGCCAGGATTGGTAGTATTTCCTCTTGAAAGGTTTGAAAGAATTCATTAGTGAATTCATCTGGGCCTGGGATTTTGTTTTTGGGAAGACATTTGTTTACCTTTTTAATTTCCTCAATAGTGATGGGGGTGTTTAGATATGCTACATTCTCCTTATTCAACTGTAGGAGGCTGAGTCCAAGAATTTACCTATTTCTTCCAGATTTTCATTTTAGTGGCATAGAGTTTCTCAAAGTAGTTTCTGATTACCCTTCAAATCTATGCAATATCTGTAGTGATATTCCCTTTTTCATTTCTAATCTAGATAACAAATTTTTCTTTTTCTCTTTGTAAGTTTTGCCAGTAGTTTATCAACCTTGTTTAATTTTTCAAAGAACCAACTTATACCTTCATTGATAATTCATATTGTTTTTTAATATATTTTTGTTTTAATCATATTGGCTTACATATTGTTGACAATCATATTTTAGATACAAATTAACATAAAATCAGGGGAACTCCCATCACCAAATTGTCCTCCCTCCACCTCAGTTCCCATCCTACTTCCCATATCCTCTCCCCTACCCACCCCCCCAGGGTTGCTAAAGCAAGTGGTCCCCTCTGTGCCTAGCTTACTACTTAGTGGTATTATACCTGTTTGGTCTTGGTTACTCTCTTTACCCCTCCCCCCTAATTGGGAGGCGGGAATAGTTAGTTCAAGTTATGTGGTTTTGTTTGAAGAAGAGAAAACTAATAACCTGAAGAGAGAGGAAAAAAATAGAAAAAGAAAAAAAAAGATTAAATAAATAAAGGGATAAAATACTCCAGGAATGGGTGGAGTCCTTCTAGAGGCTTTCATTTTTGGTTTGAGAAATGGAGGGGAAAAAGAAGGTGACATAGAACAACCGTATCTAAAGAATCGTCAAAATATCCAGTGAGCATTCCAAAAAAAAAAAAAAAAGTACCGTATAAAGGCCATGGTATTGAGATAGAAATGTGGCAGTACATATAAGAAAAGAAAAGAAGAAAATAAATAAATATAAATGGAGACATCCACTTCAATATCCAAACCACAATAATGAGATCAACAAAAGATAGATCAATAAATAATGATAATAAAAAAAGATTTTTTCCCTCCTGCAAATGCACAGTAACTATTGGGGTCATTCGAAAAGAAATTTCCTTTGCCTAAGAGATACAGGGTTTCTCCACCCTTGCCATATATTGTCACTGGATTAAATATAGACTCCTTTCAGGTTCATTTACTCTCCCCTTGATGCTTTTGTATGGGAGATTTCTGCTGTATCCTGGGTGATAAAATCAGACCTCTGTATCTGGAGGTCTTGGCATCTACATGAGCCAAGGAGTTGAACTTCTGATTATGTTTTTCTGTGTGGTTTTAGAAATTCTGTTCCCCTGGTGTCATTTTAATCCGTCTTCTGTGATTGGCAGACCTGGTCTTTGTGCTGGTCCTAGGGAGGGGCCTGGGATAGCGTCTTTCGTTATGTTTCCAGAAATCCCCTTCTGTTGCAATAGCTGTTTTATGGGTTTCTACTTTATTGATTTCTCCTCTAAGCTTTATTTCCTTCTGTGTACCTATTTTTGGTTCCTTTTGTTGATCATTTTCTAATTTTATAAGTTGTGCCATTAAGCTATTCAGATATGCCCCTTCTTCCTTCCTGATGTATGCTTGCAAAGTTATAAAATTTCCTCTCAGTACCACTTTTGCTGTGTCCCATATAGTCTGATAGTTTGTGTCTTCATTGTCATTTGTTTCCAGGAAAGTTTTGATTTCTTTTTTGTTTTCATCTCAGACCTACTGGGGTTGTTCAGTAGTAGGCTGTTTAATTTCCAGGTGTAAAGTTTTTCTTCTGTGTCCCTTTGTAGTTCACAACTGATTTCAGAGCCTTGTGATCAGATAAGGTTGACTGCAAAACTTCTATCCTCTAAATTTTTATGGAGGTATGTTTTATGTGTCAGTATCTGGCCTATACTGGAGAATGACTCATGAACATTGGAGAAGAATGTGTATCCAGGTTTCTGGGGATGGAGTGCCATATATATCTTTTTCTTTCATTTTTCTTTTCAGGACTAGTATATTTTTGTTGGGTTTTAGTCTGGTTGACCTATCAAGTGATGACAGGGCAGTGTTGATGTCTCCCATAATTATTGTGTTACTATTGATATCTTCTTTCAAATTTGTCAATAATTGTATTAGATATTTTTCTGGTCTCTCATTGGGTGTGTATATGTTTAGCAGTGTGATTTCTTCCTGTTGCACATATTCCTTGATTAGTACGAAATGTCCATCTTTGTCCCTTACAACTTTTTGGAGTCTAAAGTTTGTGTCATCTGATATTAATAATTAATATTAATATATTAATTAGTGGACCATATGGGATGCTGGGAGATTGAGCTGCAGTTCGTCCTGGGTCATTGTGTGCAAGGCAAAAGTCCTACCACTGTGCCACTTTATATCTATAAAGTATATACTATACTTTATAGTATAATTTTAAGTTGGATAATAAACTATATTCTAATTTCTTATTTCAGAGACAGATTTATCTCTTTGGAGTGTTTTAAGATTCCACACAATTTTTACTATTTATTGTCCTTAGTCTTCGAAAAATGTCATCAGAATTTGGATAGGTTAATTTAATTTAGTCTATATAATAATTTAGGTAAGATGGTCATTTTGGCAGTGTTGATTCTTCTAATCCATAGCATGAAATATTTCCCATCTTTAAGGTTATCTAATTATTTAAATGACTTACAGTTTTCATGGCTTAGTTTCATGGTTTCATAAAATATTTATTTGAACCTGGGTCAGTCATATGCAAGGCAAATAAATGCCCTGCCTGCTGTGCTATTGGTCTGGCTTTTATTTGATTTATTTTCTTTAAAAATTTTAGTGTACTCTTAAGAGTTTTCTATGTATTTTATTATGTCTTCTTCAAATAATAATAATAATAAATTTATAACCTAAAATTTGGATGCATTTTCTTTTATTTCTTTTCCAATCAGCACTTGTTCAGTCCACTGTGATAGTATGATGACTATAGTTAACAATACTGTAATAATGTAAACAAAAATTCACCATCATGTAAATAATAACCCAGCTTCATAGCTTCATGACTAATCTAAAAAGGGGTGCAAATCAAGTAGCCAAAATTTATGGATCCTTGGTTTGAAAATCTTGAGATGCCTTTGGAGGGGAGGATAAGTCGTTGTGCTGACAAAGTTTAGTTAGCCACATCCACCTCCCAACTGTTACCATGCTAAAGGTCCAACTTCACTGCTTCATATCTTATCATTGTAGAGTCTTTAAGCCAATGTAAATTTCAAAGACACAGGTTTTCTGCTGAAAACTCGGGGGATTTTACAGAGTACTTTTTGGGAAGCCCCTGTGGAGGTTCCCTCCACACAGTCTATACTGCTCAAAGTCTCAGCAGTCACACCTGCATTCCATGAATCTGCCATGTAAATAAAGACCCAGCTTCAGAGCTTCATGACTAATCTCAAAAAATACAAGCGAAGCCAAGCTGCTGAAATTTATCAGCCCATTTCTACAAATCCTGGAATTCCTGCAATGTGCTGCTACGTATACTGTTGGGACATCTTCAACTTCAACACTGACAGCCCTGCAGGAGCACCACAAATGAGTTGGGAAAGGGAAAAAGCACTGAAGTTTTCTAAGATGAATAAACCAGCACAGGCTGCTCAACTAGCAATAAACAACATAGTAAACTCTCAGACAATGAATTTAAGGACCCCATTGTGAGATAACAAAAATTTTATTTTTACTTAAGTAATTTTTGATCACTTCATTAGCCATTCTGTTGTCATAAGTAATATAGATCACATTTTTTTCCTGCTAAGGGGGCAGATATGGGGTAGGTGGGAAACTGGGGACAATGGTAGAGGGGATCACACTAGAGGTATATTGGTGGTTGAACATTAAATGCCTGAAAAAACTATATTATAAATAATTTTGTAAATCATGATGTTTAAATTAATTTTAAATATATTAAAATGATATAACCTAGCTTCTTAAACTGGGAATAATGTATCTGAATATAGAGGTCACACAAATTTTAAACTTGTTTTAAAATTCATTGCTATGATCTATCATCAGTAATATTTTGCACATCATATACTTAATATATTTATATACCATAGATTGCATAACAATTTCTTTTGCAAAAATAGATCCTATCAGAAAATGTAGAAATACTTACCTAAAAAGCAATAAAATTAGCAATGCACACACTTTTGCATGTTTGTGATTAAATCCCTGACAGATCATGGTCTCTTGAGTATCACTGAGAACCCTAAGCTTTACCAGGTATGACCCTGGAAACCTTCTAACAATGATGGGGTGGCCCTTGTGGTCCCCACCTACAAAATGTCAGAAGACTACTAGAGCATTTTAGAGTCCTAGCAGAGAACCACAAGCCTATAAGGCAAAATCACCAAGAGTGTCCTCCAATTTCCCCTGACACCACTTGGGAAGCTTTTCTCCCATCCAAAATAAAATTCTCCTGCAAAGACCTAGAAATGTAAATGCTATGGTTTTGTCTTTCTTTTGGAGAGTGAGCAGAAATAAAAGGGAGGGTATACAGATAAGTCCTGTGTTCTCAATTTAATTATGCACACTTTTTTTTGAAGTAGAATGTGGAAAAACTAATTTATAGTAGGACTGCTAACTTTATCTAGCTTTTTTATTGCCTTAAACCCTAGTCATATTGTTCTAGCTCATCTTTGCTGATGTCAAGTATATCTCTCAATGTAGAATAGTCAAGAGGGAAGGACCAGACTATAGGACCAAATCGGTGTCCATATGAATAAGGAAGATCAAAGCAAGACAAGCAAGACAAATGACAGACTTGAACAATGGACATAGAGGCATGGTTAAGTGCTGGTTATACTGGATGTTGTGAGATACTGCTAAGATACCTACAGGATCAACATTTTAATTCCTCAACTTGTAGGGATGTTGTTAACTGTTGACATCTTACAGCTGCATTTTTTTTCTGCTGGGATTGTCATTTTGGAAGAATGCTGCCTTAGACTTACTGGCCTCCCTTTGCAAGGAGCAGTCTGTAGTCAATGGCTAGTCATGCAGGGCACAGAGTCCCAGAATCTTTGATTCAGGACAATTCTTATGGGCCATTCTAATTCTATAGATCTCTGTGGAATTGACAGAGACCACTGGTTCAACAGCACTGTTGTTCAACATCTTGCTCTACACACAGTCCTGTTTTTCTCTGGCTCTGAAGATTATGAATAATAATATTCTTTAAGAGATTAACTTTTCTATAAAGCCACACATTGCTGTTTCATATATCTCACTATTTGAAAAAAAAGATAAAATGATGAGCTGATTCAGAAAATTATTTCTGATTCTTACTATTTTCATACTTCATGTTATATTCATGTAGTATTCATATTCATATAGTGTTCGTGTAGAGGGACTATCATACTGATGGTGGTATTGGTGGTTGAACATTAAGTGCCTGAAGCAACTGTATTGTAAACAATGATGTTTGAATTAAATTTAAAAATATTAAAATAATCTAAACCTAGCTTCTTAAAGATTTAATGACAAAACTTATCCCCCAATATAGTGCACATAGAGAACAACAAATTGTCCTTAAATGATTGAAACTTAATAATGAACAATTTTATAAGCACGGTGCTTAAATTAAGCAATTAATTAAAAACTATTAACAACAAAAATAGCATTTTTATAAATGCGATATATTAGTCACATTTTTTATTTTTTGATCTTTGGATTATACCAAAGATCTGGTGCTTGGTGAACCACATTTGGATATCAGGACTCAAACCTGAATTGGCGACATGCAAGATCAGTACCGTATCTACTTTACTATTGCTTCAACAAACTCACATATTTAGCTAGGCCAGCTATTATCCATTTTGTAAAAATATATCTCTAAAAATTTATTCTCAATAAGTTTTGGTGTACTCCAAGAACAGGTCATGCATGTTTTGTGAGGAACTCTATGCAACTTTCTCATCTCAGTGTTCAAAATGGTAACAGTGTTCATGCTACCTCCTTCAATATCTTCCAAAGGCAACATCACTTCTGCTGGTGTTCATTACAGGTGATACTTTTGCTGCTTCTGCTTGTAATAGCAGCAGAAGATCAGTCAGGGCACCTGATTTATAATACAGAGTGTCATCTCTAGTAGTTATCAAAGTAGCTTGACCAAAACTATAGTATTTTTTGTTCAATTGTTTATTTTGTTTGCTTTCTATGTATACTCAGAGGGGAAATAAGGTGGCTGGGATTGAACCAGTATTGGCTCATATAAGATGAACATTCTTTCTGCTATACTATCTTTCTGGTCCCTAGACTCCTTACTTTTGTTTTGATTTATCTTGTTTTGTTCTAGGGACATATTCAGCAGTGCTCATCACTTACATCTTCTTATTTTTACAGGGATCTTTTCTGCAGACTCAGGACCCATATGGGATACTGGGAATTAAACCCAGGTGATCTGCATGCTCTGTAAGTGCCTCACTGTGCTATAACTCTGGCCCCTAGAGTTGTTACTTTGAAAATATATTTTATTACTTTATTTTTGAATGTATAAATGAATTTAAGGTAATTCAAGTGATTTTTATTCACTGTTGAGGAATCCCAGTTTTTTTTTCAAAAGTGGATTTTGATATGGCACCTAATTAGTACAGATCGTCTTTACTAGTATAGCTTGTGTTATAGAAAATAAGCAGAGTTTATATTAGGTACTAGCAGGAACTTAAATTATAGCTATGAATGGACCTGAGATCCAGCTTTTTTTTTTTTTTTTTTTTAGAAAAAAAACAAAACAAAACTTCTTTTTAGAAAAAATCTGAAGTAATGATCTCAAGGAGCTGGCGAGGTGGCGCTAGAGGTAAGGTGTCTGCCTTGCAAGTGCTAACCAAGGAAGGACCATGGTTTGATCCCCTGGCGTTCCCTATGATCCCCCCAAGCCAGGGGCAATTTCTGAGTGCTTAGCCAGGACTAACCCCTGAGCATCAAATGGGTGTGGCCCAAAAAACAAAAACAAAAAAAGTAATGATTTCAATTTTCTTTTTTATCTGAAAAGTATATAGTAATAGTTTTGAGCATTAAGTGAAATGTGCTGGAATTCCCCAAGACCATAATATTTTTCACTTTAGTGAATCACTAAATAATAACACCAAAAATGTGAAGGCAGAGAGCAACAAAGATTTAATCAGTAGGATAATTTATTAAAAGGTCTATTTCATGAGATAAATTACTTTTTCTCTGAAAGAACTCAGGACTGTTCTTAACTTAAAATGAGAATTTGTAATTATATACTGATATATCTCCTCTTTCTCTCTCACATGTATATTTATCTGTATTTATATAGTCATAATCCCTTGGCTAGGCTATAATCCTTGAAAAATACTTCTAGTCTTTTAAAAATAGTAACATTTCTAAAAATGACATTAGATTTGCTTTTTAGAGTGTATTTTTTGATGTTGCCAGGCACTGTGAGTTTCCAAATTTCCTGGGATATATTGAGTTTAGGGCAACATACATTTCATGTTCGACTTAAACAAATCTACCTTATCCCAATCAGTCTTTGTCTTCCAAAATAGGGGAAAACTAAAATCAGATTGTCAAAGTCAGAATGAAAGAGTAGGCATTATTTTTCTAAAGTCTAAAAACTACATCATTGTCTTAGACTCTATATATTGTGCTTGATTTCATTATATGTCTTAACACAATGACAGTGATGTAAATATCTACATCCTAGAATAAAAGAAAACTGTATTTTAAATTAGATTAAAAAAGCTTAATTTGTGTTAGAACATAAATTGTAGATGTGGTCCAGATATGGATAATGCATCAATTAATTTTCTAATAAATAAAAAATGCATACAGGTGATGGAGTGATTTTCATCTTGAGAAAATTTTATAAGAAATGACTAATTTATCTTTATTTACAAGCCAACTAATTTTAACTACCCTGAGGTAAGATATGTAATTATGCCAAACTGGCAGATGGGGAAAAATCAAGAAAACAAAAATGAATAGTAAGTTTAAAAATTCTGAGTTGGGCCCGGGAGATAGCATGGAGGTAAGGCGTTTGCCTTTCATGCAAAAGGTCATCGGTTCGAATCCCGGTGCCCCATATGGCCCCCTGTGCCTGCCAGGAGCAATTTCTGAGCATGGAGCCAAGAGTAACCCCTGAGCACTGCCGGGTGTGACCCAAAAACCAAAAAAAAAAAAATTCTGAGTTGATATATTTTTCAATTTAAATATGATAAAATGTGCAATAGATATATGGGTAATCCATGATTTGAGGTGCTCTTGGGTCATTAATATGCTTATTCTCTTCACTTTATCTTTCATTTATTCAGTTCTTATTTATTTCACTACTCCAATTACTGAGTTCACTCATTTAATAAATACTTATTGAGCATTTTTGTAGGTTTTAAAATGATAAAATAAATTAAGATGCATTAGTAATACAGGGAAGTAAATAATGGAATAGGGGCATCATAGGGATGTTGGATAAAAAATAAGTGAGTTAAAAATGAATTTTGAGAGTAAAGAATAGTACAAGCTTTCCTCTATGATTATTGTTTCCACTGAATAAATATTTAAGAAAGATTAAGCTGACGGCCAATAAGGTTCTTGTTACAATTATTGTTTCAGAGTCGGCTCTTAAAAAAATTGACTTAAACAGTCTTAAATGTTATCTGAGAATTTACATTTTTAATAAGCACTCTGGTTCTTCAAATGCAGGTATACTTGAATATGTTTCCAGAAATTGATAAACCTTTCTCTTTTTATATTATTTATTTACTTATTTATTTATTTTTGGTACCTCAACTGGTGGCACTGATAGGTTATTCCTTGGTCTGCACTCAAGAGTCTCTCCTGACAATACCTTGGGGACCATATGGGATAGCAGGGAATGAAGTGGGTTGACCACATGCAAGGCAAATGCTCTATGCTCTGTGTTATTGCTCTAGCCCTTAATACATCTCTTGAAAGTTCTTCAATGTGCTATTAACAGACCTTCAATGAGAGAATAAATCACCTTTCGGAATAATCACTATGATGACATTGGGTTGGATTGAAAAGAATGAAGATGAGGAAATAGTAAGTAGAAAAGTCTAACATCTGTTACAACTGTTAATAGAAAAGGAGAAAGAGAACAAAAGAGGAAAAAACTTGATTTAAAGTAGTTGAGTGAGTTTAGATACAACATACTAGTTTGAGAGAGATATTTAGGGAGACTGCTAAAGATACATTTTAAATGAAAAGAGGAAAAACACAGTTTGAGTTTATTTTTAATTTTTTAACACAATTCTAGAATGATTTCTGAATAAGAGAACATATCCACTATAGTGACTTTAGTGTATGGAGAAAACAAACTTATTCATAACTTAGCTGGACTCATAATTTATGTAGAACAGAATGATGGATAAATTGTGCTTTAATTTCACTATTTGAAAGCTTTGAAATATTTAGATATTTTATTTGTTGAATTTCAGAAATGAAGAATCTAGTTGGAGACATGAGGATGCTGTCTGTTAGGATTCTAAGTGTGATGACAGACAGAATCCCTGTCATTTTAGACAAAGGACATCAAATATTATATTTAAAAAAAGTTGAATCAGGATTGTGAATCAAGTTAAAGATAGTTAAGGAGAAAAACAAGCCATTCTATTAATATTTTAAGTGCTGGAAAGAAGGTGGAGTCAATGATAAATAGATCCATTGATAAGGAAGATGGACAAATGCCTGATACTACTTTTGGAAATAATGACTTAGTAGATATGGAAGATTCAAGGGAGTAAAGTACCCAGAACCTAGAACTTGAATCACTTGAATCTAGAACTTATTTAATAGAAACATTTACATACTGTCTGAACTGGCCTCAGCTTTTGGTTTTTGTGTCACACCCGGAAGTTCTCAGGGGTTACTCCTGGCTCCATGCTCAGAAATTGCTCCTGGCAGGCACGGGGGACCATATGGGGCACCGGGATTCGAACCGAGGACCTTTTGTATGAAAGGCAAACGCCTTACCTCCATGCTATCTCCCGGGCCCCTGGTCTCAGCTTTTAATTATGCCTCTGTTTCAGGATGAGGAGGTGGAATTACCATCTCTAATGAGTTACTGCACAGTGACCTCTTAGAGAGTTTATCAGAGGACACTAGTCTTTACACAAGGGAAAAATCACTTTCTTTTAGTTTCCTTCGAATTGCAGAAATAGGTGTAGAATATAAATAGAGAATATATGTATAATGTTTTGGAGGTGAATAGTTTTTTGTTTTTATATTGAAATCCTGTAACTAAAAGTTCTTGCTCTTCTTTTATATTCCATCTGCAGCAGTAACCGAATAACTGTCTCAAAAAAGATCTAAGGTTTTAGATGAGTTCTTCAAGGTAAAAGTTATCCTCAAACCTACAGGGATAAACCTCAAATGATTTCCTGTTTCAAATAAAAGAAAGGGTTGAGAGGCTTATCTAGGCACAGGTCTCTTTGGACTAAGCTTACATAAGAATATAAATACACTTTTAAGCATTTCTAATTTTTTAAATCATATTCATCCCAATGCAAAGCTAAAATATCTATCAAATGTAGATTGAAAAAGATTAGAGCATACTGCCAGATTTCATTACCATTTATGAGACTTTGGACAAGTAGTAATAGAAAAGGTTATTGTATTGTTACCTTGAGGTATTTTTTTTTTCAGAAGGATGCAGAGTCTGTTTGCACTTATATTTCAAGTGAAATATTTACAGTGTAGAGATACATTG
>PVKC010016977.1:0-20470 GCA_004027635.1 Crocidura indochinensis
AGACTAAACTCTAGGTTAAAAAAGGTGACAAATTAAGATTATAATTTTTTGGTATTGTGGTCTGAAAGTTAAAAGTACACAATGACTCTTTTTATGTCATCTGATATAAAATATACATTTGTTACTAATTTATATAATATTATTCAGTGGAAGAGATTTGTTTGTGAATAAAGTTCTAAATATTTTTATTTGATGAAATAAAGCAACATAATCAAAATTTAAAAACCACAATTTTCGGGGGGCCGGGCGGTGGCGCTGGAGGGTAAGGTGCTTGCCTTGCCTGCGCTAATCTAGGACGGATCATGGTTCGATCCCCCAGTTCCCCATATGGTCCCCCATGCCTGCCAGGAGCGACTTCTGAGCAAATAGCCAGGAGTAACCCCTGAGCGTCACTGGGTGTGGCCCAAAAACCAAAACCAAAAACAAAAACCACAATTTTCATCATAACTTAACAGCCATAATTTTAATTTAAAATTAATCATAACTTTTTTTTGTTTTTTTGTTTTTGGGTCACACCCAGCGGTGCTCAGGGGATACTCCTGGCAGGCACCGGGGACCATATGGGACACCGGGATTCCAACCAACCAGCTTTGGTCCTGGATCGGCTGCTTGCAAGGCCACTGTGCTATCTCTCTGGGCCCAAAATTAATCATAATTTTAATGTTTTGTTTTGTCTTGTTTTGGGGCCACACCCAATGATGCTCAGGGTTAACTCCTGGCTATGTGCTCAGAAATTGCCCTTGGCTTGGGGGACCATATGGGACGGTAGGGGATCAAACTGCAGTCTGTCCTAGGTTAGCGTGTGCAAGGCAGATGCCCTATGGCTTCCGTCACAGCTCCGGCCCCCATAATTTTAATTTTTTTTTTTTTTTGGTTTTTTGGGCCACACCCAGTGACGCTCAGGGGTTACTCCTGGCAGGCACGGGGGACCATGTGGGGAACCGGGGGATCGAACCGAGGTCCGTCCTAGGTTAGCGCAGGCAAGGCAGGCACCTTACCTCCAGCGCCACCACCCGGCCCCCATAATTTTAATTTTAATAATAACTTTAACCAAACATTCTGATTAAACCACAAACAAATTTCTTTAACTCAGTACTGTTATAATGTGATTACAGGTCTGTAAGTCTAATATTTAGATTTATTTTCTTTTGGTTTTTTGGGCCACACCCGGTGATGCTCAGGGGTTTATTCGCTCAGAAGTCGCTCCTGGCAGGCACAGGGAACCGGGGGATCGAACCGTGGTCCGTCCTAGGTTAGCGCAGGCACTTTACTCTAGCGCCACTGCCCGGCCCCCATGTAAGTCTAATATTTGTACAAATTTACATCAGGGTTTTTTAAATTGTCTTTAGTCAGAATTGTGACCCTTAAATGACTTTTTCTCATTTGTATGATGGCCATCTTAACAAGGACTTTCTAAATATTTACCAACATTTACTAAATGAATTGGCTGACATTTGAAATTATTAGAATATACAAATACAGATAGTTTACTTCTAAATTTTAATTTGAAAAGGCTTATTTTTTTAAACCAAGACTCAAGTAAGGTAGCTTGCCTCCATGCAATGATACAAACCCAACTCAGTAAATTTCAAGTCCAATGTTCCTTACACAGCATTTATTATTTCAAAGTTATTTAAGGTTTTCATTTTATGTATATTAAGTATCAAATTTAGGAGATGTGATTTTATTATAGTTGTGTGAAAAAGGGAAAATGAACCTGTCAGGTATCTATAGTTTAGTCACTCATAACTAATTTGTACTTATTAAATGTTTGGGGGAGATAGTAAATAGGCTGATTCTTATCAACTACTATTCCACATTCATTTAATTTCCATACTTTATTAGTAAAATAAGAGGTTATCTACCAATTAATAAATAATAATCATGGACCACCAATCTCAAAAGGCATTTGTGTTTCATTTTTGAAAGAAAAGAAAACTCCTTTTAAGTACCGGTGAGAATGATGTGTTTAATAGAAAATAAAGAATGGAATACAAGAACCAAAGACATTCTGATGTTACCATGAAGACAGACTCTGTTACAAACAAATTCTTCACTCATCCATTCATTCATTCAATATTTATTTATTGAGGGCTTGCTATATATGTAAAGCAAAAAAAAAAAAAATAAAAAAGACAAAATAAAACAAAATACTAGATGCTTTCATTCTGTATCAAAACAGCACTGTCATCAATAAATATAAAAGACCAAAAAAAAAGGGCAAAGCAAATTCAATTTATTTTGGATGACTGCTGCAAAACACACCGGGCAAAAGACTCCTTACTTCTATTTCTGCAGATTCCACCCGGTTTTCAATTATTTCGATACATTGTCTCTTAGCTGGTGGCTCTTCACTTATAACAGTTTCTTCAGCAATGTCCGTTGCTGGAACTGTCAATACTAAAAAGAAAAAAGTATACATATACACATATCACTTTACTGTCAGGTTTAGCAGAAATATCTTGGCATCTTGGAGACTCATGTAAAACATTCAAAGTATTTTACTTTATAATGATTAAGAAACATCTGTGCTTTTTTTTTTGAGGGAGAGGAGGCAGGGCAGGAGTTTGAGCCACACGGGGCAGTGCTCAGAGGTTAATACTGGTTCTGTGCTCAGGAGTAACTCCTAGCAGTGCTCAGAGGACGAATGCCTGGGATCAAACCCAGTTTGGGTTGGTGGAGTGGAAGACAAGTGCCCTACCTGCTCTACGTTCTCTCCATAACCAAGCTCTCTTTAACACATGGGACAGAAATATATTCTTTAATTTCAAATCAGTTGAAAAACTCCTTACTTTTACGTTATGCAGTTTAATTATCCCATGCTCAGAGAATATGTTCTGTATGAATTACTTTGGGGGGAAGGGGTTTTCCCCAAACAGAGCTCAAAGGGCTCAAGGGTAATTTCCAGAATTTCTCAGGGACCAGGACAATATCCAGCACTTAAAACATGTGGTGCCAGATAATCAAATCCAGGACTTTATCTCAATGAAAATCCTTTGTTCTAGGCCCTGAGCTATTACTATGATTACTATTATTGTTTTTTTTTTTTTTGGGGGGGGGGGACATACCCGGTGATGCTCAGGGGTTACTCCTGGCTATTCGCTCAGAAGTCGCTCCTGGCAGGCACAGGGGACCATATGGGGAACCGGGAGATCGAACCGAAGTCCGTCCTAGGTTAGCGCAGGCATCTTACCTCCAGCGCCACCGCCCGGCCCCCTATTATTGTTATTTTGGTTTGGGGGCCACACCCAGCAGTACTAGGGGGTTTCTTCCAGCTTTGAGTTCTAAGGATCACTCCTGGCAGTTTTCAGGGGATTAAGTATATGTGGTAGAGGGAATTGAATTGGGTCAACTTTGTTCTGGCAAGCACCTCCAGCCCTGGACTATTTCCCACTATGCATGCCAAGTCTATTTCCTTGGATGACTTCCTACTCAAACCAAGCCCTCTCTTCCTGAATGTGTATTCATTGTTGACTTCATAAATGCCCTTTTCTGTCCTCCATGTGCCATGATACATTTCCAGGAAGACTGTCTTCTCCCTGGCTGTAATAGTTTTAAAGGTTTGAGGAACCATTTAAAATACAGAATTTTACAGTCTTCTGTCTTCCAGATTCATTAAAAATGTGGCTTTAATCAGTCATTTTATTCATTTAAAAAATTTTATTTTATTCAAACACTGTGATTTACAAAGTTCTTCATAGTTGGGTTTCTGACGTACAATGATGTAATTTTGTTCTCTTGAAATTTCCCCAAGAGAAACAACAAGGTTGTTTAAAGTTGCTTCCTAGTCCTACTCTAAATCCTGAATCCAAGTTTTTTTATTTTGTATGCTATCTCAACTGCATTACATGCAATCAATAATTCTGAATTATTTAAGTTTATTTTCCAATCAGAATAACTGAAGTGAATTGCTCTTTCCACTTAATATGTATGAGATAAAGTTAATTTTAATATCCTAAGGAATTTGGACAATTAAGCCAGATGTGAAAAAACAGGGCTAAGGATATGGCTCAGTCCTAGAGGCCAGCATATACCTTGAATTTGTGCCTGGGCTTCACTTCTTGGCTCTGCCAAACAGAACAACAAAACAACAACAACAACAACAAAAGACATCATTAAATACAAAAATAAAATCTCTGAAGAGCCTAGCACAAATGCCTCCTACCAACCTTGCTGTCCATCTGGCATGGTCACAATGATGGGTTGACCTATTCCACTTGTTGGAATGGAGTGCAAATTTCCAAGCTGAATTCCATCTGTAACTATTGTGATGACTTGCTGACCCCCCGAACTAACTACTTGCTGAATTGCACCATCCACAGATTCTGCAGTAACTACTTCCTCCGTGGCCACTACTGGAAAAAAACATATACATGAAAGTCAATAGACATATACCAATGTATAAAGAGAAACTTATATTTGCTTTATTACCTTTGCTTTCCCAAATTAATTTTTATTTATTTGCTTTAGGGGGTGTCACACCAGGTGATACTCAGGGGTTCCTCCCAGCTCTGCACTCAGGAATCATCATTCCTGCCAGAATTTAAGGGACCAGATGGGATGTCAGGGTTGAAGCCAGAGTGGCACATGCAAGGCAAGAGACTTATCTGCTATACTATCCTCTGGCCACTCCGGGATTCATTCTTACACAGAAAAGTTTTTGAAATTCAGTCTTCATTGTTCGGTAGATATTTATATATAAACAGCTAACTACAAATTCCACATATACAGTTAGTTCCAATATCTATGTGTTGTTTAAATGAACAATTTTTCTTTATTTACATGAGTACTAATTTTGTAAGACCTCTTGAGGTCATTAATATGACAGTCTTTTTCTTTTTTTATTTCCTTTTTTTTTTTTCTTCTGGTTTTTGGGTCACACCCGCCAGTGCTCAGGTGTTCCTCCTGGTTCTACGCTCAGAAGTCATTCCTGGCAGGCTCAGGGAACCATATGGGATGCCGGGATTCAAACCACCATCCTTCTAAATGCAAGACAAATGCCCTACCTCCATGCTATCTCTCTGGCCCCAACAAAGTCTTTTTCTTTGTTTTGCTTTTTGAGCCATAACCGGTGACCCTCAGAGGTTACTCCTGGCTATGCACTCAGAAATCACCCCTGGCTTGGGGAACCATATGGGACACTGGGGGATCGAACCTTGGTCCATCCTAGGCTAGCACCGGCAAGTCAACCAGCCACCTTACCGCTCCACGCTACTGCTCCAGTCCCATGACAGTCTTTTGACTTAAGCAATAAGATTATGGTTACTTACATGGTTATAACCCTATTTATATTGATATGGGTTGAAAATTCTATATCCTAACTAAGTAGGTGAGGCCAATGACAGAAAAATTTGTATTTTTCTTTTTAAACTTTATTGATTGATTGATTGATTAGTTTTGGGTATATACCCAGCAGTGCTCAGAGGTCTCTCCTGGCTCTGCACTCAGAAATCGCCCCTAGCAGGCTGGCGACCATATCGATGCCAGCAATCGAACCAGGTTCGTCCCAGGTCAGTCACATGCTAGGCAACCACCTACCACTGTGCTATCTCTCTGGCCCAAATTTTGTATTTTTCAAGCAAAATAAACAGAATTCCCTTTTAGGATTATGTAAAGCAAGAATTATTTGTTAAGTGGCCTAACTGCATGACAGTGAACAATATAATATAGTAGCTTACTTCAACCACTGTATACATGCGGATTGGCATGTTCTCAATAATTTATGAGAACATAAAATGATTTATGAGAACACTCAGAAAATAGTACCCTAGTTTTGCCTGAACAAAGAAACTACAAGTTAATACTGCAAAATCCTGTTCAATGGGCAATCCTAAATCCAACTGCTAATATTGAAAGAAGCACAGGAATATTCATGGCAGATTTAGTGTAGTTAAAAACTTAAAACAGGGGGCCAGAGAAGTGGAGCAAGTGGTAAGGCGTCTGCCTTGCACATGCTATCCTACGACAGACTGCGGTTTGATCCCCGGAGTTCCATATGGTTCCCCAAGCCAGGAGCGATTTCTGATTAGATTGCCAGTTGCCAGAAGTAACCCGAGTGTCACCAGGTGTGGCCCAAAACAAAACAAAACAAAACCAAAAAAAAATACAAGAGGGAGAATGTACACGAAGGTACAGCCAGGTATTGATAGGTGGGGAGTACAAATAAAAAGTATACAAGAGGTTTATCCACTGTTTTTCTATAGTTCTAAAAATAACATTAAGGGGCTGGAGAGACAGCATAGTGGTAGGGCGTTTGCCTTTCATGCAGGTTGATGGTTCGAATCCTGGCATCCCATATGGTCCCTTGTGCCTGCCAGGGGCGATTTCTGAGCATAGAGCCAGGAGCATAGCCTGGCGCTACCAGGTGTGACCCAAGAAACAAAAAAGGTATATAGTGTATATAGCCGCTCTTATATATTACTCCTCCTCCCACTTCAGAATTCCTTCTACCCTCTCATCCCCCAATCCTGATTCATTATCCCTCCTTATTTAACACTCTTTAGCCTCAGTCGTTAGGCACCAAGACAGACATTCATTATCCCTCCTTATTTAACACTCTTTAGCCTCAGTCGTTAGGCACCAAGACAGACCTCCTGCCCCATCAAACCCCACCCAGCTCCTCAACAACCTCAACCCAGCTCCTCAGTCCCACATCTCGTGCCCCAGCAAGAAACTACAACCACACACCTGCTGACTCATGCTATGTGGCCCTTCTCACACACACACACACACCCCATAATATGAATTGTTGCATGGTACCGAACTCAGCTTCAGAAAGACCCAGTCTGCCAGAGGTATTCCCTAAGCACAAAGGTAAGAGTAAACCCTGAGAATTGCTGACCCAAAAAATTAAAATGAAAACCAGGATCCTAGTTTTCAAGACCTTCCTCAGACAGCAGTCCTATTATTTTGTTCTCTAAAAATCAAAACAATCTCTATATTTTGATTTATTTTCTTAAAATATAATTAGGCTTTGTCACTAGGCACTTAAAATAATTTCAGGAAGGTAATTATAAAACAAAATGTGGGGCAGAAAATAACAGAATGACTACTAAGGTTTTCAAAAACATTAAATATTGCTTTGATTTTTTGAGAAAAATATCCATATGAAAGTTTTTTTTTTACTCTGGTTGAATATTAACTACCAATATAAATACTTTAAAGCATAATTATATGTAAGAAATTTCTGAGATGAAATATAATCAAGGCATAACTCAAGAACTTTCATCTTTGCACTATCTGCAATGACTACTATTAAAACAATAGTGTTCTTGCCTTTCATCTAAAAAGCTTTCTTTTTAATTTGTGCTAAGGGAAAGAATTTAAAAATAAGTAATTGTATACAACATTTTTTTACAAATTTACATCTATATCAATATTTTTACTACTGTTTTTTTTTTTTTTTTTTTTGGTTTTTGGGTCACACCTGGCAGTGCTCAGGGGTTACTCCTGGCTCCATGCTCAGAAATTGCCCCTGGCAGGCACAGGGGACCATATGGGGCACCGGGATTCGAACCGATAACCTTTTGCATGAAAGGCAAACGCCCTACCTTCATGCTATCTCCCGGGCCCCTATATCAATATTTTTAAACATCACATTTCTTATTTCTCTAACAAGGTTTTATGTTCCTCCTTATTGTGACTGAGCCTTCGTTTCTTTCCTAGTTTCAATCTCCTTTCTAATTTCCTGGATTAGAATATACTTATAGAGACATCTAGGCTTCAAACTTAAGATCTTGAAAACAAAACACAGCCTATCTGATGTATAGCACATATAAGCATTTCAAAGTTTAGATAGCTCTGAAGGAAATAAGTCAGAATGGCATTGGGAAGTAGATACCAAGGGAAACTCTATGTTTTTTTTCTGGATACATAGAACAGGCAAGAAATCTATCACACATACTGAGTTTCCTTTAAAAACAAAAACAAAAACAAAAAAAAAACAGACAGACCAAAAGTAAAGAAACCATGCTTAATTCTTGGCCACATGAATAGGAAATATACTATGAGAACACTTCAAATATATGTTTTTCAGGAAGATGCTTACTTTTTCTAAAATTAGAGAAATAGAAACATAAGAAAATAAAAACATATTTTAGCAGAATCTCTGCAAATCTTACCTGTTAAATGAAATGTTTAACTATGCCTAAGACATAACCTGCAGTTTTCTAATATTAAATTTCCTACCTGGTTAGGTAATTACCTCAAAAAAAGTAAATGTGCAAAAGAACCCCAAAGAGCAGAGAGAAAAACAGAACTGAAACTAGGCTTCAAATAGACTAATTTGGCACATAAAACCAAAACAGTTTGTCAAAAGAAAATGGTAATCCTGCTGATTATTAAGCTTCACTATGGGAAATTCCAGCAAATATAGTAGATATTCTTCATTTAAAGTGAAGTTAAACGGGGTTGTAGTAATAGGACATCAAGTAGGGTGCTTGTCCAGCATGAAGCAACCCAGGAGTATAAGCCTGAGCACAGAACTAAGTGGAAGCCCTGAGCACTGTTGAGTGTGGCCCCAAAATAAACACAACAAAACAATAAATGGGCTGGAATGATAATATAAGTAGGTGGAGCATTTCCCTTGCACACAAGTTCAATTTCCAGCAGCCCAGGTGGTCACCAAGCACAGAGCATCTCCACAAGTAACTTCTAGGTGCAGAGCCAGGAGTAATTTGTAAGAAATACTGGGTATTGGGTGTGGCCCCAAAATTAGAAAACAAAAAACTGAACTATAAAGCACTAATCATTAATACGGCATGGTATTAGAATAAAGACAAATCCTTAGGTATATGATCAATTATCTTTGATAAAGGGGCAAGAAATACGAAGTAGAACAAGGAAAGCCTTTTCAACAACTTGTGCTGGGAAAACTGGTCAACTACATGCAAAAAAGGTAAATTCAGACCTCTCTTTATTTATTTATTTATTTATTTATTTATTTATTTTTGGTTTTTGGGCCACACCCGGTGACGCTCAGGGGTTACTCCTGGCTATTCGCTCAGAAGTCGCTCCTGGCAGGCACGGAGGACCATATGGGGAACCAGGGGATCGAACCGTGGTCCATCCTAGGTTAGCGCAGACAAGATAGGCACCTTATCTCCAGCGCCACTGCCTGGCCCCCAGACCTCTCTTTAATACCATGCACAAAAGTCGAATCAAAATGCATTAAAGACCTGAGATCAGATCTGAAACAATAAGGTTCATAAAAGAAGACGTAGACAGACTACTTCATGACACTGAAGCTAAAGGCATCTTCAAGGACGAAATATCACTAAGCAACTGGAAGCAAAGATAAAAAAAAAAAAAAAAAAAAAAAAAAAAAAAAAAAAAAAAAAAAAAAAAAAAAAAAAAAAAAAAAAAAAAAAAAAAAAAAGGTGACTAGGATATAAAGACTACCCACAATGGGAGAAAAAACTATTCACTTAATACCCATCTAATATGGGGTTAATATCTAAGATATGCAAGGCACTGGGGTAGAGCTTAGCAAGGAAAAAAAAAATCTAACCCCACCAAAAATGGAAAAAAGAAATGAGCAGACATTTCCTCAAAGAAGAAATACAGATGGCAAAAAGAGACACAAGGGGGCCGGGCGGTGGCGCTGGAGATAAGGTGCCTGCGCTAACCTAGGACGGACCACGGTTCGATTCCCCGGTTCCCCATTTGGTCCCCCGTGACTGCCAGGAGTGACTTCTGAGCGAATAGCCAGGAGTAACCCCTGAGCGTCACCGGGTGTGGCCCAAAAACAAAAAAAAAAACAAAAAAAAAAGAGACACGAAAAAATGTTCCACATGATTTATCATCAGGGAGATCCAAATTAAACAATGATATATCATCTCATGCCACATACAGACTGGCACACCACAAAAAAAAAAAAGAAAAAAAAGAAAAACTGGGTGGATACAGGGAGAGTGGGGTGGATACTCATTCATTGCTGGTAAAAACTAACCAAATAATATAACCATAGGACAGTGTTTAAATAAAGTAATTAATGTCAACTGGTCCGCCTTTTTTAAAATCAATATGGATATTCCTCAAAAAAACTAGAAACTGGTGCCGGAGCAATAGCAAAGTGATGGGACATTTGCCTTGCACGTGGCTGACCCAGGACAAACCTGAGTTTGATCACCAGCATCCCATATGGTCCCCCAAGCCTACCAGAAGCAATTTCTGAGCACAGAGCCAGGGGGAGAGCTGTCAGGTGTGGTCCCCAAAACAAACAAAAATATTGAAATTGAGCTTCTATATGACCCAAGAATACCACTCCTGGAAATACAGCCCCAGGAGCTTAAAAACAATGTAGAAACACCCTCTGTATTCCTGTGGCAGTAGTGTTCATGATAGCCAGAATCTGAAACATGCCCAATGCTCTAGAACAGATGAGTGGATAAAGAAACTGTGGTACATCTACACAATGAAATATTACACAGCTATTAGAAAAAAAATGAAGTAATGAAATTTGTTTATGCATGGATGGGTATGGAGTATTATGTGAGCAAATGAATCAGAGGGAAAGAGATAGACATAGAATGATCAAACTCATTTATGGGATATTAAAAAAGATAGTGTGGTAATAATGTCAAAAGACAATAGTGAAAAAGGCCAAGAGGACCAGTTCACGGTAGGAAGCTTACCACAAATAGCAGGGGAGGGCAGTAGGGCAGAGAAGGAAATGATCACTCTGGATAAGAACTGGGTGCTGAAAGTAGATAAAGTGATGTGCATGTTACCCCTTCAGTAGCAATATTGCAAACCAGTGTCTAAAATGGAAAAGAAAAGAGACAGAGAGAGAGAGAAGAAAACAGGCAGGAGGATAGTGGGAGGAAAACTGGGAACATTGGTGATAGGAAATGTGCACATTGTATGACTAATAATTATGAACAACTTTACATCTGTGGGGGAAAACCCAACTGTATTATGTGACTTTGGCATGTGTTTAAATAATTAATTAAAAATAATGCTTTTAGGGGCCTGGGAGATAGCATGGAGGTAAGTAAAGGCATTTGCCTTTCATGCAAAAGGTCATTGGTTCGAATCCCGGTGCCCCATATGGTTCCCCGTGCCTGCCAGGAGCAATTTCTGAGCATGGAGCCAGGAGTAACCCCTGAGCACTGCCGGGTGTGACCCAAAAAAACAAAAACAAAAAATAATAATAATAATGCTTTTAGGGGCCGGAGAGATAGCATAGCGGTAGGGCATTTACCTTGCATGCAGCCAACCCAGGACAGACAATGGTTTGAATCCTAGCATCCCATATGGTCCCTCGAGCCTGCCAGGATCGATTTTTGAGTGCACAGCCAGGAGTAACTCCTGAGTGTCGACGGGTGTAACACATAAACCAAAAATAAATAAATAAATAGATAAATAAACCTTTTATAAAAGGCTTGATTTTTGTTATACAAAATAGTATATATGTGGGGAGGGGCGGGAAAAAATAGTATATATGAAAGAGAGTTTACCTTGACCATGACCTGCTCAGATTTGATCCTGGGCATCCCATAGAGTTCCCCTAAACCCACCAGGAGTAATTCCTAACTGCAGGGCTAGGAGTAACTCCCGGGTACCAAGAGATGTGGCCCAAAAATGAAAACAACAAAAAAGATATGCATTCCCATAGTTTAAGTAAGAAAAAAAGAGCCCCCTGAAAAAATTCAGACTTTTATAGCTCTTTTTCATAAACCAGGATTCTCTAGTACTCACTGATAAGTAGCTGTACAAGATAAAATTTTATAAGAATCCCACAATTGGCAAAATATTTTTCATCAGTTTTTACAGAAATTAATGTTTTAGATAACAGTATATATTGATATGGGTAACTGAAAGAGATACATAAACTACAGAGAAGTGGATCATTAAGATCTAGACACTGTTGGGCGAATAATTGCTGTTTTGTTTATTTATTTGGGATTTTGGACCATACCCAGTGACACTCAGGGATTACTCCTGGCTATGCGCTCAAAAATCACTCCTGGCCTGGGAGACCATATGGGACGCTGGGGATCAAACCACAGTCAGTCCGAGATCAGCCACATACAAGGCAAACACCCTACACCACAGGACCACCATTGCTGTTTTATTTTTATAAAGTGCTTAATACAACATTCTTCTAACTTCAATGTGAGAAATCTGATCTTAATAAAATTAAATTACATTCTAATTACCTTAAGCCAGCCTTTTCATTATTCATCTCTTGAAAAGGTTAAGTAGCAGGTATCCATATATATATATAGGAAATGACTAGCTATTACATTAAAGCTATTATATAAACCAATTAAAATTATTCATTTCATATGACTTTTCTTTATATGAAATTCACCTAAGTCTTCCATAATAGTTAAATTAATATTAAATTACACATAAAACAAAGTAAGAAGGTTGAAGAGAGCTCAAAAGTGCATACTTAATGTGGGAAGCCCAGAATTGATCCGGAATAGCATGGATCATGAGAACTTTCAGTAATGATGCCAAGAAATGAACCAGGAGTAAATAAATCAAATAAAGACAACATTTATATATATTTTTTGGTTTTTCAGGCCACACCCATTTGATGCTCAGGGGTTACTCCTGGCTAAGCGCTCAGAAATTGTCCCTGGTGGGTCCGGAGAGATAGCACAGCCTTGCCTTGCAAGCAGCCAATCCAGGACCTAAGGTGGTTGGTTTGAATCCCATTGTCCCATATGGACCCCGTGCCTGCCAGGAGTTATTTCTGAACAGATAGCCAGGAGTAACCCCTGAGCACTGCCAGGTGTGGCCCAAAAACCAAAAAAAAAGAGATTGTCCCTGGCTTGGGGGGACCATATGGGACGCCGGGGGGATCGAACCGCAGTCCTTCCTTGGCTAATGCTTGCAAGGTAGACACCTTACCTCTAGCGCAACCTCGCTGGCCCCAACATTTATATTTTTTAAGTAGCTAAATATATGTCACTCAATCAGATACTGCAAATAAACTGAGTTCAAATTAGTAGGATACTTAAATTACAGTATGTTTGAAAGCACATAAGTTCATCACATTGTCTACATACACTACTAACAAATTTATGTGCAGTTTTTTTTTGTATTTGCATAGTTTTAAAAGATTTTACTGATTAATTTTTTACTGATGTATTTCTAAACTGAGAAATTTTCATATATCAAGGAAATGTGATAGCTAGACTTCCAAAAAAACAAAACAAAACAAAATAAATGTTTGTTTTTTGGTTTTTTTTTTTGGTTTTTGGGTCACACCTGGCAGTGCTCAGGGGGCTCCATTCCTGGCTCCATGCTCAGAAATTGCTCCTGGCAGGCACGGGGGACCATATGGGGCACTGGGATTCAAACCGATGACCTTTTGCATGAAAGGCAAACGCCTTACCTCCATGCTATCTCCTGGGCCCCCAAAATAAATGTTAAAATAAGCCAGAAGAGGGACAAAACCACAGGAAGCACTAACTTTTATGTGGAACTGGACAATGGAATGCAACATGTGAAAGGGAAAATGCCTAGATCATTAGTGGTCCCAGAGGAGAAAGAGAAGAAAGTGAGGAAGAAGAAGAGAAACAACAGGAAACGGGGTCAAGGATATAAACGTACTTCAGTGGTGTAGAGTGGTAAATACCCAAACCAGAGTCAACAACACTGAAAACAAGAAATATAAACTTTAACAACCAAACTTAAAAATGTACCTCGCGGGGCCGGGCGGTGGCGTTGGAGGTAAGGTGCCTGCGCTAACCTAGGACGGACCGCGGTTCGATTCCCCCGGTTCCCCATATGGTCCCCCGTGCCTGCCAGGAGCAACTTCTGAGCGCATAGCCAGGAGTAACCCCTGAGCGTCACCGGGTGTGACCCAAAAAACAAACAAAAAACAAAAAACAAAAGCAAAAACAAAAACAAAAATGCACCTAGCAAGGCAGCAGGCTGGGGATGGGGAGGAGATGGGAACCTGGGAATACTGATGGAGGAAAGAAGACACTGGTGGTGGAACTTATTCTAAAACCTCACTATAACTTTGTAAATCATGGTACTTTAAAAATGCATATAAAGAAGAGGCACAAAACAAGAACCCAATAATCATTATTATTTTCTATATTCATGTTATGTTTATAACTAGTATCAAGTGCTTCAATTCTGGCCTGCATGAATATTGACAAGAGAGAAAGAGTGTACAAGTATGCCCCTACATTTACCATAGGGTGGGGAAAGAAAGAAGAAAAAAAACCTTCTAGAATTAAAATCTATCAGGGTGAACAGAACCTGATGTAAATGTTTGTGTTCAGAAACATAGGGTTTGAGGACCCGTTGGGCCAATGTGCAAATGCCAGGGAGCCCTGTTTTCTGGGGAAGGTGCAGTCTTCCCCCATAGGGTCACTGGGGGTTCCTCTCCGCAATGCTCGAGGCCAACACCGGACCTCTTTGATGCCACACTCTCCAGTAGAATGGAAGTTGGTAGCTGAAGCACAAGGCATTGGGGAGGGCCTCTCCAAGGTCGAAAGCCTGGTGTCCCCTATAACCTCGGAGTCACCTGCTTGCTTCGGCCTGGCCGGCAGTGGAGGCTGTGGGATGAGGGCCTGAGAGCAGGATGAAGGTCTCCTAGGCCAGGCAATGCAGGGTTTGAGAGAAGAACCTCAAGACAGGTAGAAAGGAGAAAGGGGAAAGGGATTGGGTCGCAGAAGTCTCCATGTCATTTGCCAAATCACCGGTTAGGAACGCAAAAGAGCAGCTGCCGACACAAGGTTCTAGGTAAAGTGGGGTGTGGGGGGGATGTGCGCTGCTGCCTCTGACCCCCCCAAGCCTCTTGCTGGTGACTCTGCAGTTGTGGTTCCTTACACCCTGCACCCCTGCTTCCCTTTCACTAACTTAACCTGCTCCTTCCATTAGTGAGAAACAAAAATGCAAAATAAATGAAAATGGAGACAAAAAGAAGTATATCCCTGATTATTTAATACTATATTATTTATAATATATACACTATATTATACTATATACTATATTATATATAATATATAATTATATATACTATATACTATATTATATATAAAATATGTAATATATACTATATTATACTATTATTTAATACTATAACCCTACAGGTACAAAAAATAAAATAATTTCTACCAAAACTAATAATTATTGGGGCCAGGCGGTGGCGCTGGGGGTAAGGTGCCTGCGCTAACCTAGGACGGACTGCGGTTTGATCCCCCGGTTCCCCATATGGTCCCCCGTGCCTGCCAGGAGCGACTTCTGAGTGAATAGCCAGGAGTAACCCCTGAGCATCACCGGGTGTGGCCCCCCCCCAAAAAAACAACTAATAACTATTAAATTGTCTCAGTATGAAATTTAGTAAATTACTTTCCTAAACTGCTAGTACAAACAAGAGAATCAGAAAAATTATGCATAGGGATATAAAAATATTTACTCAAATTAAAATTTAGAAAACTTGGGGCTGGAGTTGAGTCTTGCATGCAGCTAGCCTGGCTTCAATTCCTGACATCCTATATGGTCCTCCGAGCCCCACCGAACTTCAGGAAAAATTCCTGAGCACAATGAAGAATAATCCCTGAGCACCACTGAGTGTGACTACAAAACAAAACAAACTTCTGGTAAGGAAGATACTTCCTAATGTATCCTAATAATCAAAAACTGACAAGTTAGTTTCACCAAAGAAAAAGCACTATCGCTTAAATGAGGTTCCCACTGAACTAAGTTAATTTGGGGAAGGGAATCAAAGAACTTAATGCAATTATGAGATTATTTATAAAGCCATTTTCCCAAATAAAACAGTCTGGTATCCTGAACTACTTTACTTTCTATATAGGACCAGCCAGTAAATTTCCACCTCAGATATAATCCATCTAGTGTTATATTTTCTAATTGCTAGCAAAAAAGAAAAAAAAAAAAAAACCAAACTATTAATACTGTAATAAAATTTTTTACGAAGGGGGAATGAGGAACAAAAGCAGTGTCAACTGGCATATTGAAATTCCTTATATTTTGGTATTCAAGCATTAAAAAGGCAAAAACAAAAACAAAAACAAAACACTCATTTTTCATTTCAATAGCCACAACTAAGAATTAAAAATAGAAAAAGTAATGCCTCGGGGCCGGGTGGTAGCACTGGAGGTAAGGTGCCTGCCTTGCCTGCGCTGTCAGTCTTAGGACCGAGGTTCAATCCCCCGGTTTCCCATATGGTCCCCCAAGCCAGGCGCAACTTCTGAGAGCATAGCCAGGAGTAATCCCTGAGCGTCCCCAGGTGTGGCCCAAAAAAAAAAAAAAAAAAAAAAGAAAGAAAAAGTAATGCCTCTGCTTAAGAAAAATAATTCTTTTTTTTTTTTCCCCTTGGTTTTCGGGCCACACCGGAAATAAGTCGCTCCTGGAAGGCTAGGAGGACAATATGGGATGCTGGGGATTGAACCTGGGTCCGTCCCAGTTGGCCTCATGGAAGGCAAATGCTCTACCTCTGTGCTATCATATCACTCTGGCTCCAAGAAAAATAATTCTAATTACACAAATAGTTTTTTTTTTTCTGGTTTTGGGGTCACACCCAGCGGCACTCGGTTACTCCTGGCTCTACGCTCAGAAATTGCTCCTGGCAGGCTCAGGGGGACCATATAGGATGCCAGGATTCAAACCACCGTCCTTTTGCATGCAAGGCAAACTTCTACCATCATGCTATCTCTCCGGCCCCACAAAAAGTTATTTCTATCAGAAGCAAATTATGAACATTCTAGAAAAGATATCGTCGGGGCCGGGTGGTGGCGCTGGAGGTAAGGTGCCTGTCTTGCCTGCGCTAACCTAGGACCACCGTGGTTCGATCCCAGGGTTCCCCATATGGTCCTCCCGTGCCTGCCAGGAGCGACTTCTGAGCGAATAGCCAGGAGTAACCCCTGAGCGTCACCGGGTGTGACCCAAAAACCAAAAACCGGAAAAAAAAGAAAAGAAAAGAAAAGATATCGTCATTGATCACATGATGAAATTATATAGAATGGGCCAGAGCAATAATACAGTGTGTAGGATGTTTATTTTGCATGCAGCCAATCCTGCCAGAGATCTTTGAGTGCAGAGCCAAGAATAACAACTGAGCACTGCTGGGTGTGGTCCTCCAAGCCTCCCAAAAAATTATAGAAAGAGTTGACGTGATCACAGTACACTACTTAGCAATGAGTCAGATACCAAACGATTTTGTGAAAAATTATTACTTCATACACCTGTTTGATCCTATATAATATTTATTGTCCAGACTCTAGTACAACATTCTTGAAAATTCATATATATATATGTATATATTTCTAAAATCAATATGAATCTTATAACTGATGTTGAAAGAAATTGGACAATGAATTTATAGCACATTTTTCTTTGCCTGAATATGCACAAAATGATTTCTTAAGAAATCTTCTGAAGGAGCCCAGGAGATAGCATGGAGGTAAGGCGTTTGCCTTTCATGCAAAAGGTCATCGGTTCGAATCCCGGTGCCCCATATGGTCCCCCGTGCCTGCCAGGAGCAATTTCTGAGCATGGAGCCAGGAGTAACCCCTGAGCACTGCCGGGTGTGACCCAAAAACCACAAAAAAATAAAGAAAGAAAGAAAGAAATCTTCTTAAAATACATTCTTTTAAGATATCTTTATTTGATTACACACTTTGGCTGAGATGTTCATACTAGAGGCAACATATTCAACTGAACTTACTCAAGTTCTTAAAATATCTTCAAAAAGATTCCAGTACAATGTAGCATTACAATAACGTTTTGTGCTAGTAAAAGATTGTGAACACATAAAATAGTAGTAAAAAGTAACTTCCTCACCTAACAATAGGAAGACACAGATACGTCATCCTTTGATCTGTGCAAACACCAAGATCGTCATCGCTAACTACAGAAGACTGACTTTGACAACCATAACTGAGCAGAACTTATCCTCGGCCAGTAAGAAGACCCTAGCCTAGACTTTGGACAACATCTGTACAACAACCAAGAGCTCTAATTCCAGAGGTCTGACTCTGACAACTGCGACTGAGCAGAACTTCTGGAAACATAATGAAAGACTATATCCTAGACGTCGTCCTAGGATAGGTGGCAAAAACCAAGACCACCAATTACAGAAGATGATTAAAACAACAGGGATGGAACAGAACTTTTACAACTATAAATTAAGACTCTATCCTAGGTATTATCCTATGACCTGTGCAAATACCAAGACCTCTAGTTACAGAGTCCTGATTTTATCATCAACATCAGGGGTCCTCAAACTTTTTAAATGGGGGTCAGCTCACTGTTCCTCAGATCATTGGAGGCCAGACTATAGTAAAAACAAAAATTAGAACAAATTCCTATACACACTGCATATATCTTATTTTGAAGTGAAGAAACAAAATGGGAACAAATACAGTATGTGGCCCGCAAGCCATAGTTTGAGGACCACTTATCCACATAATAAAGGACAATTTTTTTTCTTCTTTCTTTTTTTTTCCCTCTATTTTGTGCTCATGGTTATTGTTTGGTAGTTGTCTTTATTGCTGTGGTGTTTTTTTTTTGTAGTCGCTGGTTTGGATTTTTTGTTTCTTTGTTTTATTTGTTGTTTTTTGTTGTCATTTTGTTTTTCTACTTTTTTTATTCTTTGTCACATTTTTATTCTTTGTCCCCTTTCTTCTTGTAAATTGATATTTATAACCTCTAGATGGACTCCTCCTTTTTTTGTTCATTTGCTTTTGTTCTTTTTTCTGTTTGTTTTTGTTTTTTTCCTTTCCTTTCTTTTCTTTTTCCTTTTTAGTTTTCTATTTTTTCTTTTCTTTTCAAATATAACCACATAACCTGAATCATCTTGTTCTTCCTCATAAATTTAGGGGAAAAAATGGATTGTACCAAGACCAAATAGTCGTATGAACATTGAGTAGAAATAAAAAAATGATCAAACTTAAACACCAAATCTAAAGCCAACAACAACAGAATAGATACGATATCTACAAGAAGCTAGATACAGAGGGGACCACTTATATTAGCAGGGGGCATAGAAGGGGGATATGGGATGCATGCTGGGAAGAAGGGTGGAGGGAAGGAGGACAACACCGGTGGTATGAATTCCCCTGATTCAATGTTACTATGTACCTAAAATATTACTGTGAAAGATCTGTAATTCACTTTGGTCATAATAAAAATTATTGAAAAAAATAAAAGTAATTTCCTGAGTAGACTATAAGACTATACATAACATATTCAAAGGTAGATGAAATTATATACAAGTTGGTATAACCAATTGACAGTCAAACATCTGAAGTCAAAACTAATAGTTGAAGATTCATTTTTTTTTTTTTTTTTTTTTTGGTTTTTGGGCCACACCCAGTGATGCTCAGGGGTTACTCCTGGCTATGCGCTCAGAAGTCGCCCCTGGCCTGGGGGACCATATGGGGCACGGGGGATAGAACCGTGGTCCATTCAAGGCTAGGGTGGTAAGGCAGGCACCTTACCTCCAGCGCCACCGCCCGGCCCCATAGTTGAAGATTCTTAAGAAAAGCTGATTCATTTTCATGGCCAAGTAATTTAACTGAAGAAAAAAGTGTACAAGTTTAATCAAAAGGAATCCACTGGTAAAGTGAATTTCCTTTGACTTATTCAGGCATTTATAAAGTCAAAGAAGCATACATAGGTCAATATGCATGTGGCTATACAGATATATCTAGTTACAAGTGCCTAAATTTATTCAGAAAAATTTTAACATATATAAAGGTTTAGATTCAAAAATAGCTAAACTACTCTAAGCTGGAGAGTGGATGTCAATTAGCACTCATTAGTAAGGAGAAAGAGAGATAGAAAGAGAAAAGAGGGAGATAAAATGTATAATATCCCTTCACCCACCACCAAACAATGCCTTTCAAGCATAAAATTCAGTTATATCTAACATCAAGATTTTGGAGAAAGATTAAATGAGATCATAAGTTAACACTTACCACTATTCATAGCATATATAATAAGAATTTAAGGAATTTTTTTGCTACTCTAATAGATCGCAACTAGAAAAATCACTAACTCAAATACTAAATGACAAAAACTAGCGATTTCTTTTATAAGTATTCATCCAAGAGGTTTATATTAATATTTTTATGGGCCCGGAGAGATAGCACAGCGGCGTTTGCCTTGCAAGCAGTCGATCCAGAACCTAAGGTGCTTGGTTCGAATCCCGGTGTCCCATACGGTCCCCCATGCCTGCCAGGAGCGATTTCTAAGCAGATAGCCAGGAGTAACCCCTGAGCACCGACGGGAGTGGCCCAAAAACCAAAAAAAAAAAAAAGAAGAAGAAGAAGACTATTTTTATGGATTTACTTTTAACTTCCTAGTTAAAAACTATTTTATTTATAAAGTAGTTATAGCAAGTTATTGTAGTTAAGTATAACTTAACAGAATAGCTATATTTTATTATTTAACACCAAATAATCCTTTAATGCTTTTACTGGTTTCTACTCTGTTGACACTGATTTCTTTTTTTTTTTTTTTTTTTTTTTTT
>PVKC010016978.1:0-20472 GCA_004027635.1 Crocidura indochinensis
ACACAAGTTAGAGAGAAGGCCTTAGGCATGGGACTTTCCGGAATCCATGCTGGGTAAACCCTGTCTCCAGCTCAAGAAAAGATAGACAGAGAGCCGGAAGCCAGGATCCTCTACCCCACACCCTGGGCTTTTCCTACCCCAGATCTAGGGGAAGGGCGGGGAAAGCTTGGGACCCCATCTAGGAGGGGACATCCCCCCCCAACCCACCTGGTCTGACCACCTGGGCTGCCATCCCAGGAGTTCTGGTGGCCAGGGGCCGAAGAGGGGGCAGCTAGGAGCCTATCAAGGCCCCCATTACACCCAAGTTAGAGAGAAGGCCTTCCGCATGGGACTTCCCGAAATTCATGCTCTAATCTCTTATATTTTTATCATTTTAAATAAATTTCTTACTCATATATGGTAAATTATTAGCTCTAGAAACAAGAAAGTAGATATATAATATATGTACATTTTATATATAATATAGTATGTACATTTTATATAATATACATTATATAATGTACATTATTTATTAGAATAGGCAATAAGTATAAGTATAACATTATAATATTATTAATTATGATAATTATTTCCATAATATAAATTATATAATGCACATTATATATAATTTTATATGCTCTCACATTTTATATAATCATTGCATTATATAAATGCTCAGTTATATAATCTTCATATTTATATTAATTCTCTTCAGTTAAACATTTTATATGTAGAAAATTATCTAATGCTAGCAATTAATTCACACTTATTTCATTATTTTTTCCCAATTGGATAAAATTAAGAGAACATACTTACTTCTTTAGATATACAATCTTTAAGATAGTTCTATAGGATAAACTACAATGCAGGTCAGGATTGTATGCACATCTGATACTCATTATACAACTTTTATTTTTTAATTGAATTGATTTTGTATGACTTTTTTCTATTTATAATGTTTATAATGTATGATTTACACTTCATTAGTGATAAGGTTTCAACAATGTTATAATGCCATAATCTTCACTCGCATATCTCCCACTTTAAACATGTTCACATCCTTATCCTTGTAATCTCAGTTCTTCAGAACAGTCCTCAGTTCTTATTACATTTGTTCATTTGTAATACCTCACTAATTTAACCCATGTAATAAAGAAGTCAGTTTATAGATCGCTGATTTATTTTAGTCTGCATGATACTTTCCAGGTGCATGTACATAGCAGCAATTATAAGATTTTGTACATTTTTAATAACTGAAAAGGACTTTATTTTGTGTTTATCACAGACTCATTATTCAGACATCTATTCTTGGACATATGAATAGTTTCGAGATTTTGGCTATTGTGAATAGCGTAACTAATATAGGAGTACAAATGTAGTTTATAAGTTGTATTTTAGACCTTTAAGATGATTGATGCCAAGAAATAAAGTTGCTGTACTTTTTAAAATTGAACTTTTTAAAAGGAGTTGAATAATTGTTTATTCTTAGCAGCAGTAAATGAGGATTCCATTATTACTATATCCACACCAAAACAGAATTACAGAATTTTGTCCAGCAGCTTCTCAAGGAAATATTGTGTTCTTTCACAATCTTTAACATGAGTTCCATAAAATAATAATTTTTCTTTAGATATATTTTAGAATAAACACAATTAAAAAACCCACTTGGCTTCCAAAGCAGAAAGACACCTTCTCAATTCCACATGTCTCATCTCAGAAAGAGGCTGCAATTCTAAATGGCCCTTTTCTCCCACTTACCCTCAATATGGACTGTTGCATGCTACCAACCTCAGCCTAGAGGAACCCCAGGCTGGAAGACACTAACTGATCCCTTACTGCCTCAAACCATTTCTCAGACCCAATAAGACCACAGTGTGGGACAAAAATGTGCCCCAGATCTTATTCTTCCCACCCAAGACTATCTCAAAAACTTAATGGGGATATCTATATTTTCTTTGTATGATTAATTCCTTAATAGTCGTATATCTCAGTGTGCTTATTTCCAAATGTAAAAGTAATTGCCCCCATCCCTTTTTTAATTTTCATTTTTGCTTGTTTTGGTTCTTAGTATGAAATTATAATATACAAGTCTTATTTTTACTCCATAAGTGCTCTGACAATATAATATTGCATCTTTCCTTTTTGCATAGGCACGATAAAACAGGGAAATCTTATGTACAGAAATGTGTTCTTATCTATTAGGGATGAAAATCCATAAATTTGACAATACAGGGCACCTCCACCCTGAGCACATATCACGGGATTTGACTTAGACCTCATATGATCAAACATCGACCATCCAAAACTAAATCCCAGATCCCAACATTAGAATTGGTACAGTTCCTTGCAGCAGCACCAGGAAGTAAACTCCCCCCGGGGAGTCTCTAATACAGCTCTGGTACCAACTTTCCCAGGGTAATTTCATATGACATGTTGTTGGGGAGGAGCGATATCACAGCAGTAGGGTGATTGCCTTGTATGAGATGGTCTCCCAAGCCTGCCAAGAGCAATTTCTGAGTACAGAGCCAAGAGTAACCCCTGAGAACTACAAGGTAAGACTCAAATAAGCAAAACAAAACAAAACAAAAAAACACATTACTTATTATTGGCAAGGAAACAGCAACAACTTTATCTAAGGGCAGGTTGCCCTACCAGATTACCTAATGGTGAGATGAAATCAGAACACTCGGTTCTTTGATCTGTGCAAAAACTAAGATCACTAATTACAGAAGACTGATAATAACAACTGTGACTGAGCTGAACTTCTGGAACCTTAAAGAAAGACTCTATCTTAGACTTCATCCAAGGATCTGTGTAAAAACAAGATATCAGGCATGAGCAGTGGCACTAGAGGTAAAAGTGTCTGCCTTGCAAGCCCTAGGTCCCCCAAGCCAGGAGCCATTTCTGTGTGCATAGCCAGGAGTAACCCTGAGCGTCAATGGGTGTGCCTCCTGTAAGGGTTCGAAGTACCCCATTTCTGCTGCCTGACCAGATAAATGAGCAGAGCAAGAGGCCCAAACAAAAATATTAAGTGAGTTTTATTCATTGTCTGACAGTTTAGGGTCACCAGTGCATCTGTCCGGGCAGAGGCAAGAGAGAGAGAGCAGGGATAGAACCATTACCCAGTGTCCCACACGTCCATAGCGACAGCAGCAAGCCAAGAGCCCCACGCAGTTTCCCTGCTCCCTTTTTAAAAACTCAGGAAGTGGGAGCAGCCTTAGGGGTGGAGCCTTCGGCAGTCACCAGGGCAACACGAATGAGGTGGCGGTGAGGGCGGGATTTCCCCTCTGCGACGAATCAGTTGCAAGGAAGGGGCAAGACCTGCAAGGCCTGTGCCTTCCTCTTTGAGTGCATGGGTTCCTTCACGAAATAGAGTCCCCCTCCTCCCAAGGTAACCTGTATGTGGGTTCCTTTACAAAATAGAGTCCCCCTCCTCCTTTCACTCCCCCCAAAAATAACAACAAGATATTCAATTATAGAGGACTGACTTTGACAATCATGACTGATCAAGACATTTCCTAGCATCATAAAGAAAGAATTTGGGGTTCGACAATGAATATGTCTGAAGCCTGTAGTTGGTCTCATGATAGTATAGTTCAATGGTGGAAAAACCCTATATCTCTTAGGTCAAGGGAATTTCCTTTCTTTCTTTTTTCGTTTTTTTTTTTTGGCCACACCCATTTGATGTACAGGGGTTACTCTTGACAAAGTGCTCAGAAATCACCCCTGGCTTGGGGGGACCATCGGGGATGTCAGGGGATCGAACCTCGATCTTTCCTTGTCTATTGCTTGCAAGGCAGACACCTTACCTGTAGTGCCACCTCTCCGGCTCCTGGGAATTTCCTTTCTAATTTCCCCAATACTTACTGTGCCTATGCAAAAAAAATACATAACAAAAGAAAAAACCTTGCCACACCAGTACTCCCATGTTTTTTCTTCTTTTTTTTCTCTTTCTTTTAAAAATATTTTTATAGCTTCCAGATAGGTGTTCCTACCCACTTTATTTCTTTCTTTCTTTTTTTTTTTTGGTTTTTGGGCCACACCAAGTGACGCTCAGGGGTTACTCCTGACTATGCACTCAGAAGTCGCTCCTGGCTTGGGGGACCATATGGGAAACCGGAGGATCAAACCGCATCAGTCCTAGGGTAGTGCAGGCAAAGCAGCACCTTACCTCCAGCGCCACTGCCCGGCCCCTCTTTCTTTTTTTTTATCTTTAAACAGTACCATAGTAGAAGACGAATCATCTTTTGCTGTATTATATTTAATGTTGTCCTACAAAATAAGAAAAAATAAGTGGATGGTACTAGGGGAAAAGCACTCTCATGAGCACTGAGCAGACATAAAATATGATCAGACCTAAATACCTAATCCAAAGTCAACAACAGTAGAATCAAGAGAACAAAATTACAAGTTAAACACAAAAGGGTCCTCTTACAGTGGGAGTCCAAGGGGCTAAGGGTGGAGATAGAAAGTATACTGGGAACAGTTGTGGATGGAGGTCAACACTGGTGGTTGGAATTGCCTTAACTCACTGTTGCTATGTATCTTAAATATAGCTGTGAAAGACTTATAGTTCAAAAAGTAATAATAATAAGTAAAAAAAAGTTATTTTTACAATCTCTAATGTCTAAGGAGAACTACTCACCAACAAACTTTAGGGAAAATACATCACTTAATGTAATCCCATTCTAAAATTAAAAATGGAGACAAGATCAACTTTTATCTTGAAAGGATATATTGTAAAGATATATATTATTAGAAAGGGGTCACCTATAAATCTATCTCTAAACAGGACTTAGAATCTAATGTTACCATAATTTCCAGCATAGAAGACGACTTTTTAACCCATGAAAAACTTCCTAAAAGTCAAGGGTCGGCGTATACACCAGTACACAGCATGCTGAAATTTACTCCAGCTTCAGGGAAGAGTGATCCGCCCCCTTTTTACCACTGCTTCCCATCCAGCTGCCATGCCTCATTACTCAGTCCTCTGCTTGTCCTGATTCATTTTTAGGGCACACAGAGAAGCTGAGTTACTGAGCGCTACATCTCATCCAGTCACCGGGTATGCAGCTTTCCAGTGCTCAGTCCTCTGTTAAGCTTTTATGGGACACAGAGGGGATGCTCTGTCTCCCTTTAGCAGTCTAATTAATCACTGCTTCCCAGTCAGCTACTCTTGGAGGAGCCCCCTCTTCCTGCTCTCAATGTAGATTGCAATTAAAAAACAGTCACTCACTACAAATGACAAATGTGAAATGATTGCTGGCACTCTTAAAGTCTAGCTTTATTAAACATATACTGTTAACCTTTAAGGGTTCTACTCTTTTTCTCTTACATTTTTTAATTTCCATTTGGTGTGCATTAAAAAAGAGATAGTCTTAATGGCAAATATAGCTCAAACCCCATATTTTAACAGGAAAAGTAAGGGGTCATCTTATACATTAAGTCTTCTGAGATGCCAGAAAATACGGTATTTTCAATCATCTACACTGATCATAACAGCACACTTTATGGAGTTGTTTCAACTTCTATAACTTTATTTGTTGACAATTCTTTCACCATAGCTTGGATAAAGGAAAAGAGAAAACCTTTTTATGTTATATATTTTCAAAGACTTCTCATTATACAAATTAAGTTTCTGATTATAGAACATATTACCTATGTTGACTTTTTAAATAGAAAATCTAAAATCTGAGGCATTGAATAGAATAGAACAAAATAGATTTAGAGCTAAAGTGAACTATTTCTAAATTGGTTATCTGGAAATTTAGTTATTCTAAAACTTGGCTCACTGCATAACTAAAGCTCAGCTGTTAACTTTTTTACTCTATCCAATGGTGATTTAATAAAAATAAATAAGGAAAAATTAATTTCTAATTTGAAATACAGATAACTTATGTAGCGTTGGTTTATTAATATTGGTATTTTATATCTGATTAATTGAGGAATTATGATACAGATTATGACTATAAATATTTTATAACAGAAATTAAACGTGAATGCCCTGGCACTTTTCTGAGATCCTACAAAAAAGATAACATATGATATGCAAAATTATCATAGAAAATCTTTGCACTCAACATATCCAATAAATGTTTGGATATCTAAAATATACAAAGTATTCACAAAGGTTAACAAAACTTAAAATTAAAAATGGAGAGAGTAAATGAACAGACACTTCTCTGAGAAAGACCAACAGATGGCCAATGGACACATGAAAAAATGTTCAGCATCACTAATAATTAGGAACATTCAAATCAAGACAATAATGAGGTGTCATTAATTATACATCAGGGAGGATGTCATTTATCAAAAAGAATGGAAAGATCTCTGTTGTTGTGGATGTGGTGAGAAAGTAATGCTCATCCACTGCTGGTGGGAATGCTGCCTGGTCTAACTCATGGAAAACAGTATGGAGGGTTCTCATTAAATTGAAATTTTAACTGGTATATACCCCAGCAAACTCTTCTTGGGTACCTATCTCCATAAGAGAAAAAACATTCATTCAAAAGGATGAATGCACGATGTTATTCATTACAGCATTCAGTGCAATAGCTAAAACTTGGAATCAACCTAGATGTTCAAAAACAGATGCGTGGATCATGAAGCTGTGGTTCACACAATGGAATACTACATAACTGTAAGGTATAATGCAATCATGCACTTTACAGCAATAAGTATGCACTGAAAGATATAATGTTAAGTGAAGTAAGCTTTGAAGAAAGATAAACACAGAATGATATCACTTATATGTGATATTTAAAATAACTGCATGAAGAAATGCAATATTCCAAATGAGAGTTGTCTCAAACAGCCTTAGCTCAGATTATAACTAGAGAAAGAAAAGAAACTGAGTGGGGAAGGAGAAACACAAATATGAAAGAATGAGTGCAAGGCCACGTGGTGTCAGGTGCATTGGTGGAGATAAAAAAAAAGGACAGGACTACATATTCAAGTCAAAATCAATAACAATAGAATCAAGAGACTCATTACTCTAACAATCTAAACTTTAGATGGGCTTGTTTCACTGGCAGCTTGGGTGGTAAATAATAGTGGTTAGGATACTCTCTAGGAACATGATGGAGGGAGGTTAACACTGGTGGTAGTATTGGTCCTGAGTCAATGTTTGTCTAAAACCAAATTTTTAATCTTTGTAAATAAAAATGTTTTCAATAGAATAAAAAACTAAAACCTTTTAATCTCACAGTACTGTACTAAAGATGAAACAAGAGAAACTGTAAGATGTTTATAGATTATTCATATGTAATATATTAATATCAACATAAAAATCTATGACTATTAGTAGGTATAGTATAAAACATAATGTAAATTGTAATTCCTTTTAGCAAAATAATGGGATCATGTTGAGAATAACTAGAGTGAGTTTGAGGGAGGGAAGCAGAAACAAACAGAAGAATTGTACCACAAAGGTTGAGAATTTTTCTGTGGAATATTAATGCTCATTTTATGCTGATGCTGCTTTAATGTTAATTAGAAACCCAGAATCTTTCCTTTTGAATATAATAAGTATTCCTTCTCATGCTTTACTTATTCATCCCTGAAAATTACTAAATTAATTGCTTCAAATCTGGGCTCATGCCAGTTTTTAACCATTTATACTTACACTTACTGTGGAATTTAAATATGCCCTACAAAACTATTTGCACTACTGATTTAAGAATATAAATAAAATGTAAATAAAAATATATAAATGTTTTGATATAAATAACTGTCAGATATAGAAATTTTTAAAATGTCACACTCTAAATTTAGTCTGATCAAAAAATAGCAATGCATTTTTGATACAATAACACACAAACAAAATAAAATATAGCTCTAAGAAATGTGTAACTGAATGCATAAGTAAATGTTGGTGATTAAATAAATATAAAGGTAAAAAACAAGATTTATACAATATACTTTTATATTTAGTGAAATCACCTTGAGTATAAACTGAGATAAAATATACATATACATATGTATCTTTACACTAATTTTTAGAAATAAAATTATACTTTGAAGCAAATTAGGTGTGGAATAAGATTTATAGAGAAGTTGTTGGAAAAGAGAGTTCGGATTAAAAACAACAGGGTCAATAGGAAAGAAAGAGTCCTGTCAGACTGTTGGTGATAGTTTAACAAATCAATAGAGGGTTGGTGATGTTTCTTGTAAAACTTGAAATAACATTGTTAAGAAAAAGTTCTTAAGAAAGATATATATATATGTATATATATATATATATATATATGAAAGATATATATATATATATATATATATTTTCTCAAGAACCATCTATCCATGATTGGATCAGTTTTTAAAATTAAACATGCAATGCATGACTTCCCTTAATACTGGAAGATAGGTCAAAGGTCAAGTAGAAGTGAAGGGCTATATAGTCTATGTATGGGTTCAGTTGCTAATGTTTGTTCAATTATGGTGGTCAAGGATGAACATCTTGAGTGTGCCAATGACACCGATATACACATCCCAAAATAGTAACAATTGTAGTTCTTTATGTCTATTTAACTCCATAAAGAGACATTTTAATATCTTTTCAGAGTAAAGAAATTGTCAATAATAGTGTCAAGTATATGCATATTTTGAACTGAGCTCATTAAGCTAAAAGTAAGTCAATACATGTGTAACATATTGTATTATTTGAGTCTTGTTAAAGAATTTAATTTAAAGTTTAATTACTTTATCCTGAAGTTTTAAGCTTGAGTAGGCAAGGGTAAAGTTTTGAAAAAAATGTGTTTTACATTTCTTATTTCTCATTATTCAATGATGAACAAGCTAATACCATATCCGTGTAACATTTCTATATTTTGAACATAAAATTAAGCCCCCAGAATTGAACACAGAATTAAACACTATTTATTTAAAGAAAAATCTATATATGCTTATTTCTATAATAGCTTAAAAGACTTAAACATATCCTAATTAAATCTGCTAAAATTAAACAAACTGAAGATAAATAATTACTGCAAGATACCATTTTATTAGACTTTTATTAACGACTTCCTAGTCAATGTAATTGTTTTCAAAGAATCTAGATGTTAATATGAGGTTTGCCTATCTTCTGGTCAAAATATTCTTAGAACAACTAAATTTTATAACATTTATATAGCTGTAATCTAGGACAGATAAATGTAAGTGTCTGGTATTTCCCTTCTCATTTCTAAATTATACTAATTCAAAGACCAAGTAAATATGACTACACGGATGTAGGAATATAGTAAAATGTGTTAAGTGCTTTCCCCATTCCATATCTAATGCTAAATATGGTCCTAAGCACCATCAATAGTGAAAGTGAATCCTGGATCATAGAACCAGGATTAAGACCTTAAGACCTGAGCACTGTTAGATGTGGTCCCAATTCCAAATACATTTATATATATATATATATATATATATATATATATATATACACACACACATATCCTAAATATTGTATAGTATAACTTATATACGCATATATGTGTACATATTCAGATAACGTATGTAATAGACAACTTGTGTTGTGGAAACAAAATATTTTATTCCCCAAATCTGCATTTCCTTCATTAAAATATTAAATGTTTTATTTATCATTCCAAATTTATATAAATTATGTATTAAAATACCTATCATACAAAACTAAGTATATATACTCTTTCCATGTTATTACAATATTATTAAGATAATATTAAATGTCATTAAAATGTTCTTACACTCTAACCTAAAATTAGACTATTTAAAGACTAGGGAGACAATAGGTATTACAATTTTTGCTTTATGTGCAGCTGACCATTGTTTTATTCCTAGCATCCTTATAGTCCTTGAAATCACAGTCAAGAGTAAGTGCTGATCACTGCCAGGTGTAGCCTAAAACCTAAAGCCCTTCTAATAAATGAGAGGCTATTTATTGTCCTCCTTATGGTGCATATTAATTAGTTTTCTCTGTATAAATATAAATAATTATGGAATGGTGCTCTAAATACTTACTGCACTTTTACATAATGTATATACATCTTACTATCTTTGTGAAAAAAATAAATACTAACGTAAAACTTAGCCTATATGTCTTTAAGAATATTTTGACTTTAATAAAATTAATTTCTATTAATCAGTGATTAAGAAAATATGAATTCATAATGACACACATTACATGGTATATGCTATTGCCATATAAATTGTTTCTTTAAGATAGGTATGAAATACTTCCATTTATGTCATAAATAATATATAAACTCCAGATTATTTTATTATTTACAAAGGTAATTTTGGGCTTTATTTTTTAGTTTTCTTTGTGTGTCTGTAAATGTGTATTTCAGTTTTAGGGGCACCCACTGTTGCTCAGTATCTCCTGGATCTCCTAGATTTACTCTTAAAATTCACTCTTGGTGGGCTTGGCAGATCATATGGAATGCCAGGGATCCAACAAGTGTTGACAATGTGTAAGACAAGTGCCCTAATTGCTATACTATCAATATGGTTCATATATAGTTACGTGTTTTATTAAAAAATGTCTTTGAACCCAAGAGAAAGCACAGGGATTATGGAGTTTACCTTGTTTACCACTGACCTCAGGTAGAATCTCTGGCACCACATATGATTGCATGGCTAGAAGTGCTCCCTGAGCATAGAGTCAGGTAGAAATCTTAAATATAATAGGGTATGCCCAAAAATCACACTAAAATTTTACCTCAACAATGATATGGAATTAAGTTGCTTAATACTCAATTCTAATTTTACCAAAGTACAATCCACTGAGGTGAAGGCAAAAGTTTTTCTAACTGCAACAGATTAAATATACTAGATTACACTAAAATATAGCGAACTCTGATATTACCAGTTTCTAACAATAGCTATTTATATGACTTTTTTATTTTTAATACTTTATTTAAGCACCTGGTAATCAGTTTCTTTAAAAAAAAATAAGGTAACCTCCACTGAATAGAGACATGAACCTAGAACAATAAAGGATGTTTAAAATACTGTCTCATATTTTACATCTCCCTAAACAATGCTATCTTATCACATGCATGAAGAAATTGAAAAAGTAAATACGTGAGATAATGTGCTCAGATTTACAGAAATATCTTGAGGCACCATGGGAAAACATGTACTTTGAAATAGACATTCCTCTCTTCATTTACATACTGGCCATCAATATCCTGAAATCCATTAAATCAGATATCTATGTTCTCTAATGATGATATATTAATAGTTATATTTGAATATTAAAAGAAAGCAAGTAAATCTCAGATTGATGTATCATATTTTTTCTCACATTAAAGAAGTAGTAAAATGGGCAATCAGCTAGTGATGATAATCTATCTGGATTAGAGGGAGCTTTTGTTCTTATACAAAGCTATTGATCCACAAGGACAATATCAGGGTAGAAGCAGCAAAGACCTATTGAAATAGATGGAATCAGCTCAAATGTGCATATAGACATTGTCAATAAAAGGATTAAAAAGCAAGCAAAAAAAAATCTTTGACCCCACCAGACCCCCCTGCAAAAAAAAGGAACAGAGCAGAGGATATTGAAGGACAAGAGCAAATGGAGGTAAGATAACCTTTGCTTGATTTTGAGAAATGCCTTTTCAAAAACCTTTGTTGAATAATACAGTTAAATAAAAAACTTTTGTGCACACATGTAGATAATATAAATACATATATTTAATTAGCATTTTACAACTAATTTTATATGTAAGAAATATTACCAAACTTAAACTATTTATGAATCAGATACTTTAAACAGAAACAAGCAGAAAATCTCATTTTATCATTTTAAGAGAACTAACTCATCAACAACATTACTTTTATCAACAGAAATTCTCATATGTAGCATAGATTTCCAAGATGAAATTTATATGCAGTTCAATTTTATTAAAAACGTAGACTCTATTTTATTTTTCTACCTTTCTCCCCATCAGTTTCCACAAATTATGTAGGATGTTTTTTTATAGTAAGGAAATAAGATACAAAGGATCAAAGGATAACTTGGAAGTTAAAGAAGAAACTATTCTTCCCTATATTTTAAATTAACAATGAGAAAGTATTTCCTGTAATGTCTAATATTTTATTATCTCTTAGGCAGAAATAAGATGCATGTTAATGTGTATAGTTGTCAAAAATAGAGGATAGAGAATAGGAAAGGAGAGACAGAGAGAGTATAAGAGAAATTTTACTTATTATAAAAAGCTATTGTAGCTTACATGGATATTGGAAGGTACCAACATTGTATCCTATATACATAATTTATATTTAGATAATTTTAAGATTGTATAATAACCACCAAGCTGTTCTATGAATTATCATTGATATAAAACATCAAATGACAGGTTTTGGGAAATATTTGGTAAATTGGTAAATTTCAGAGTAAGATATTAAGATAGTAAAATTAATTCAAGAATCTATTATATTTATTATATAATTTAAATTTAATATATAATTTACTATAATTTAAATTATGATAGGTGCTGGGGGTTTACAGGATTATAACCAGAAATGGTAGGAGAATATGTGTTTGTAGAAATCAAACCAAGGCCAGTATATGCCAGGCATGGATATTAACCAATGCAATATTTTTCTGTTCTTGTTTCAACTTTTAAAACAGATAACTCTGTAAAAGTAAGTGCTGCAACCCAGTAAGCATTCCTCAATCTACCTGACTTTGTCATTAAATACATAAATTTGATCATTTGTTTTCATGCTTGAATTCATTCTGATTTTCTTATTTGAAGGCACTTTACAGGAGTTTTAAAAATCTACATTACTAAAACCCATAGTGTAGAGAGTAGAATTTTAAAAGAATATTTTGTATGCCTACCAAGAAACTTAATTCAAAATGAAAATTTAATATTGTTCGTGTTTCCTAATAACTCTTAGTTTAATTTGCTTTTCTTTGTATTTTATAACTATAATATACATTCTATTTCATAGAGTTAACTATTTTCTATGACTACCAGAGAAATTTCCATTTCTTTTCAATTGTATTTCCTATTTTCCACATAAGATAGGTTCCCCGATATTGCACTAATAGGCAACACACTTGGGTTTCACATAGTATACAACACATTCATTATGTACTTTATTTAAATACATTATCAATGCACTAACATTTATTGAAATCATATAAGGCAGGTTTCCCTAAAGAAGAGCAAAAGAATGTAGTATTATCATCTTTTTAAAAATACAATTATCTAGACATTTATTTCTGATGTTAGTGTTTTAGTCATTATTATGCAGCCAGTAAAGCAGCTAACTTTTGTTACTGTGTCCTTATTAAATGCAATTTTGATATAGGAAGAGTTATTATTAAATTATAAATCAGTGTACTAGGAAAAGGATGATGAATCTCATGGACTCTTGTCAAAGCTATACAGCCAATAATCCTATAGAGCCTGTAAAGCATAATGTCTGTGAGGCAAGGATGAAGAGTTTATCTTTATTACATTTTTAAAGGTCTCTATCTTGCTGAATTTCAAAAGTCAAATAACTCGGTATACACATAATCTATGCTGAGAAAATAGAGAAATAAAAAGTACATATAAGATCATTTTTATTGGTTTATAAAACTAAACTTTCAAATACTCACACTTAATTTAACTACAAATGCTCATGAAAGTAGGAATCAAATTTTCCGCTGACATCCATTGTATCTACAAAACACATAGTAGCCACATGAAAATTGGTTTCAAATAATAGAAACTCTATACAAATAACTTTTGAGTTTGAGACTAGGAAATCAGCATAAACCAAATGTACCCAACAAAGTCCTCTGAATTATGAAGATTATGTCCTATCTTAATACATATAACCCATAACTCTTGTTTCCTATCCCAGTCCCTCAATAGTAGATAAACTGTAGGGTACATTAGTTGCTGGCAACATTTTTTTTTCTATGGGCATTGTGTTCTTTATTCTTGGATAACCTTTACATATTTTAGAAATAATGTAATGACATTATCCATAATACCATGGATTTTTTGTAGGCCTTTGGAATTAAACAATGTCTATTTCTTTGAGCATGGAATATATAAATTTCACTTATGTCAATCTGATTCTATAATACTTCTGATTATAATTTGTTTTATTTTTTTTGATTACTTCAAATACTGATATGTGGTGTCATTGATACTTGTCACAAAAGCAACAATTTTTTAGACTTTCCAGTTAAATGTAAAAACTATTTTACTTTTGTCTTAAATTACTTTACACTGTGGTGTAAATATAGAACAATACAACTACCCTAATTCAATAAGATTGAATACATAAAAGAACAAAAGACTCAAAAAGGAGCTCCTTCAGTAATCCAAGAAGAGGTTTTAACAAAAACCTATCTTGTTCCCACTTTGATCTTGAACTTCTAGTCCCTAGAACTGTCAGAAAAAAAATACTTCCTCCTTACAAACACTAGATCTGTGGCATTTTGTTATTGTAAATTGAGCTATGTTAGACTATAAAATAACCTTGCCTATTTCATTTATTTTGACATTTTTATTAATAATGGTTTTTAAGGGCTATAAAAATAAATTTAAATTCTATTAAATCTCTTTATAAAATATTATGGCAACGTAATTATGAGTAGAACTAGAAATTAAAACCATATGAATAAAATACTTTAAATTTATATTCTTAGTTTATTTTAGAATTATACTTTACCGTTCTATTCCTAGGTAAAAGGTAAAAACATCGAATCTCTATTTTTTAAGTCTCTGTTTATTAATAACTTTGAAATCTCCTTAGCAATACAGACTATCTATATATAGTTGTAAGAGAACACTTATTGCAGAGAACTTAAATGATCTATTAAATGTCAGAGTTAGAGTTAAAACCTGGAAAATATTACATCATAACCAGTCTACCATTTTATTATTTCTTTTGATTAGTTTAAAATAGCTTCTTATATAGAATTGTTTGAATCAAAAACTGATAAAAATGAGTTAAGCTTTATACAAATTCAAAACACTGAGAAAAATGGACTTCTTGATGTAAAAAATGCTATATTATGCTATGCTATTTGGGGAAAATCAAGACAAGGTCTATACTGTTTCTTACACTCTGTTTTACTGTATATGTCATTTAGTCACTTTTCTTCAAGAATTTAGAACTACATTACTTGTAGTCTCTATTAGCATAACAAGATAAAATAGATGAACAAAGGTTTTAATCACCTGCTATTATTAATCAATTTTTCTCTTGGTTTAATGACAGAAGCCATTAAAACTATTTCATCTTTCTACAGAGGTAACTATGACTTTCTGAGTCATTCAGTGGACAGAATCATGTCTCCTCAAAAATTATAAGTTAAAGATCTATGCCCCAGTGTGCTTGTACTTGATAAAAATAAATCTTACCTAACAATGAAAATTAAACAAGGTTGTAAAATGAGACCCAATAGGACTGGTCCAATAAGACTTAAAGATATATAAAAAGTTACATCTGCCTTACCAGATCTCTCTTTGATGTTCTAGGCCTTAGTTTCGAGGAAAAACATATTTCTCTTATTTATGTTATCTAAATTTAGTTACTTTGTTATGAAAGCCTGTCAAGGCCTACAAAGAATATGCACACTTATCATAAATTCTCTCCCTTTTAAAATTTTGCCTTGTTTTTATTTTTTTTTCTTAGATTCCTTTTCCATACAGAATTTAAAAGAAAAAAATTATAGTTTTGATTAGAAGTTTTCTCAGGTGCAAATATATAATAGATGACTTTACTTTTGCATTTAGATATATTTTGTATCTTTAGATTTTTTTAGTTAGCAGAGCTAGTACAATTAACTTTTTTGTTTTGTTTTGTCTTTTTGTTGTTTGTTTTGTTTTTGTTTTGTTTATGAGCCACACAAGGTGAGGCTCACAGGCTACTCCTGACTAGAGGTTCAGATATAACTTCTCGCTCGGGGACCATATGGGACACTGAGGAATCTACCGTGGTCCCTCCTAGGCTAGCACAAGCAAGGCAGATGACTTACTGCTTATGCCACACTTTTATTTTAGTGCAATTAATTAAGAATATGGTCTCTGGGCTAGAGTATACGATTTGTGAAAGGAAGTAAAGAAGGAAGGAAGAGGGGGAGAAATGAAGGGAGAGAGAGGGAGGGAGGAGGGGAAGGAAGGAGAGAGGGAAATAGAGAAGGAGGGAGGGAAGGAAGGAAGGGTTGGAAGAAGGGAAGGAAGGAGAGAGGAAAGAAGGGAAGGAAGAAGGGGAGGAAGAAGGGAATGAATAAGGGAAGGAAGGAGGGAGGGAAGGGAGGAAGGAAGGGAGGGAAGGAAGGGAAGGAAGGAGGGAGGGAAAGAGGGAAAGAGGGTGGGAAGGAGAGAGGGAAGGAGGGAGGGAACAAAGGATTGGAAGAAGGGAAGGAAGGAGAGATGAAAGGAGGGAAGGAAGAAGGGGAGGAAGAAGTGAAGGAATAAGGGAAGGAAGGAGGAAGGAGGGAGGGAAAGAAAGAGAAGGAAGGACCAAAGAAAGGAGGGAGGAAGGAAAGGATGAAAAAGAACTCAACAGCAATGAAATTTATGTAGATTTCAACTCTAAATTATTTTCTTGCTAAAACTGAAAGGAAAACATTTTGCCTTTATGTCTCACCAGTGTTCATCTGTAAATCAGAGCTAATAATTTATTTAAATCATAAAGTTTTAAGAATTTAAATAAATTATTATTTGAAATATATAACGTGCTGCCATGGAGTAATTGCTATTTGTATGTTAGTAACTAAAAGAAAATATAGATTGAACTGTGCATGAAAAATGTCTAAAAATTACAAAAGTTTTTTTTAATGCTAGTCTTATTAACTTGGTTTTTACTTTTCCATTCCTGAACATTTATGACACCTTAGAGAATGGTAAAGTCCCGTAACGTGCTCCACATTAAAAGGTGTTTGACAGCCAAATAGGTTTGGAGAATTCCATGAATTAAATCAGTTGACAAAGAAGTCATTCAGAAGAGAAACTCTGTAAATGTGTTTAGTCAAAAAGCTTTTTAACAGTCTAAACTTGAATTTGTATGTGAACATCCTGAGTAATTACTGTTCTTGGAATACACTGTGAAAAGTTCTGGGCATAAAATTTTTTAACATTTATTAGGAAACAATAAAACACGACTAGGTATACTAAGTGTCATGAAGATAGATAGCAAGTTTTTAGAACCTGAAGCCAGATTACCCATTGTAGTTAGAGTCATACAAAAAGAAAAAAAAAGAAATAAAAAGAAAAGACCTTCATAAATGCCTAATCTTGGTGTCAGATATTTATAGGAATATCATTTTGTAGCTTTTTATAACTGATGAATTGGTCAGAGTCTGAATAGGCACAAAGATGATTTGATATTGAGTTGAATGAATTTTTTGTTTGCTTGTTTTTTTGGGCCACACCCAGTGACCCTCAGGGGTTACTCCTGGCTATGCGCTCAGAAGTCGCCCCTGGCTGGCCTGGGGGACCATATGGGGCACGAGGGATCCAACCGAGATCTGTCCAAGGCTAGCATGGTAAGGCAGGCACCTTACCTTCAGCGCCACCGCCCGGCCCCTGAATGACTGAATTTTAAATACTCTATGCCAAAGGTGAATACTGGACCCAGGTACCAGGCTGTGATGACATAGAAAAGTTTCAATGTCTCAGTGAGTAGCATTGTAACCAAGAAGGATTTTTTTTTTTTTTTTTATCAAGAAGGATTTTAAGAAGGTAACCTGGGTGCTGAAGAGTTAGTACAGTGGTAGGGCATTTGTCTTGCTCGAGGCTAACCCAGGAGAACCTGGGTTCATTTCTGGCTTTCCATATAGTCTGCCAGGAGCAATTTCTGAGCTCAGAGCCAGGAGTAAATGCAGGTCTGACCCAAAACCCCCTGAAAAAATAAGGTAACCTGGTAAACACTGTTGCTCTGATATCTGTGTGGCCTTTTAAGCACAATAATCTAGTAATATCAGAATAGCAGTAAAAACAGCAATAGATAACGTGAAAGGAAATGATCACCACTGTGTTCAAATAAAATTTTATGATCATTAACATTTGAATTACATGTAATTTTATACATGTAATAATGAGATACAATGTTATTCTTTTGAAATTTTTAAAATAATAATAAATATAAAACCCATTCTTCAATAAGCAAAATATCTTATACCTTATTGATCCTATTAAGATGATAAAATATTAAATTTAATAAAATAAAATTTAATAAAATCTATTTGATATCCAAAACTAGTTTTTAGAGTGAACTAATTTCTATTTATTATTAGGTCACTGATTTATGACAATAGTATGGATAAATCTAGTCCATTTGATGTGGTTGAAGCCTAATAAGGGACTTGGGGAACATTCCCAGTAACACTAACTAGGCTTGTAGTTCTTAGGTAGTGCCTATTTATATATGTGATAGGACACAATTTAGTGCTGGGGACAACCAAATCTATTTCTAAGATTCCTATGGGTTTTTAGACCCATCATAACTAGTGGTTCTCAAGATCTCAAGAGATTCTCAGGAGGTCATCTAGTATAAATATCTAAGTGACTTTGGCCACATGTTAGATGGTACCCTAAATACTATCAATCTTCCCAGCTGCTATCAGTCATCTTTTAAAGATGAAATAATGCTACATATAAGAACTTTTTCCAAATGCATGGCAAATGGTTAAATTCAAAATAAATATAAGACTGAAGTAGAATATTATTTAGAAAGAAAATATAAGTTCCTCTATGGGTCTGGTTACTGGAAGTTTTTGAACATTATTTAGCCAAGTGAGAGAAATTTATCCCTTAAGAAGATTTATTTATGATATTAAAAGTGTTTTTAAATATCACTTGGGACCACAAGAACACTTGTTTAAAATATACATGGATATTATGTACCTTAATGAAGTTAATTGAAGAGTTTAATGAATTTAGATCTTGCAGAAGTAATTGAAAAAGTGATTGATAATGCTAATAATTTGCTGAAAACATTAAATTCTAGAAGTAGCTAATTCTATGGATATCTTGGGAGACTGTAATTTATTATGACAGTAGTCATGCCAGATCAAGCCAAATATCTAAATGCAAAGTGAAAATTCCAGCCAATCATTCCAAAGTTTATTTGTTCAGGGCAAATATCATAATAATTTTGTTGAATATTCACTTTCTGTTTCAATTACCAATATTTATAAATCACAGTGTAGCAGAGGTATTATTTTTAGCATTAAATTAAGTCATGTTCTCTGAGCTATCATTTTACTTAAAACAGTTTTAATTTAAAGGGTTTAATAGACTGCACATTAAGAATACTGATTTATATATGTGATAGAAATATTATAGAACCAATCAGCACATTTTGGATTGAATGCATTTAACAATGGCAATCTAGATAGGCAACTGCTAAAAATTGAGTCTGTAAGTAGCTTTCCAATGTCACTCAAAATAAGGGCAAAGATGCAGGTCTTTGGGATGTTGGGATGTTGGGATTCGAACCACCGTCTGTTCGAATCAGCTGCATGTAAGACAAAAGCCCTACCGCTGTGATGTTTCTCCAGCCCAAGATTTCTTTTTTCTTTTTTTTTTTTTTTTTTTTTTTTTTTTTTTTTGGTTTTAGGCCAACACCCAGTTATACTCCTAACTATGCACTCAGAAACTGTTCCTTGCTTGGGGAACCATATGGGACGCCAGGGACAGAACTGAGGTTCATCCTAAGTCAGCCACATGTAAGGCAAATGCCATACCACTGCATTATCACTAGGGCCCAAGATTTCGTAATTTTATGATTCTAAACAACAATTTCTCACAATTGTACATAAAAAATATAAGGCCGGAGATACAGCATCAAGGTAAGGCGGTTTGCCTTGCATGTAGAAGGATGGTGGTTCAAATCCCGGCATCCCATATAGTCCCCTGAGGCTGCCAGGAGCAATTTCTGAGTGTAGAGCCAGGAGTAACCCCTGAGTGCTGCTGGGTGTGACCCAAAAACCAAGAGCAAAAGAAAAAATTATGTATCTATGATTATGTTTATCTGCATAATATTGTTTATCTGATAATATTGTATAATAATTATATAATCACTGGATAGCATATTATATATAATATATCCATCTTCTTGCATATATTTGGAGACAGCAAAATACTATAACATTTTAACTATAAAATTTTTCAATTAATTATTAATAACCATCAGACATTAATAGTTTTATCTTTAAATAATACATCAAAATAGACACTAATTTTTTTCCATTTTTTTTCTTTTTTTATTATTTTTTATTTATTTTAACACCTTGATTACATACATAGTTGTGCTTGGGTTTCAGTCATGTATAGAACACCACCCATCACCAGTGCAACGTTCCCATCATCATTGTCCCAAATCTCCCTCCTCCCCAACCACCCCCCGCCTGTACTCTGGACAGGCTCTCCATTTCCCTCATAGGTTCTCATTTTTAGGACAGTTCAAAATGCAGTTATTACTCTAACTAAGCTCACCACTTTTTGTGGTGAGCTTCCTGGGGTGAGCTGGAACTTCCAGCTCCTTTCTCTTTTGTGTCTG